>QNGE01001170.1:0-20777 GCA_008508345.1 Paragonimus westermani
TCAACAGACCAATGAGCGTAGACGGGGTCCGAAGACGAAGTCAATGGCGCGGGCAGTCGTTTGAACTGCTGTTGGAAATGCTCAACCCAGCGTTCTAAGCGTCTTGGCAGGTTATGAATGGGATCAATTGGCTTCGCAGATTATCTTGCTCACGTCCGGCTTCTAGTTATCAGTTGCTTGAATGAGATGGGAAAGCTTCCGAGAGTTCCCGGTAGCAACGACTTGTTCTATCTCGATAGCACGTTGTGTCCACTACACCTCGCGAACCCCTTAGTTGCTTCTGGAGCTCCAGACGAATAGCCTTGCGGGCTGAATTGTACTCACTGTTAGATGAAATATTTCGGCGAGCGTTTGGAAGCTCCAGCGATTGCAGATACTCAGCAGTTGACAGTATCACACGAGGCAGTACAAGACTTATGCATCGCATGCCGTATGTGTCCAGTGTGCTTTAATGTCGTCCAGTGATTGAGAATCTAGACTAGAGGCAAGTGCATATTGGTAAGCGGGAGGCGTTTGTGTCTCCTACTTCAGGTATGCCACTGTGTGTTTGACGACGAGGTGGCCTTTCGCAAAAACGTAAAGCTAGCATGGCACATAACACTGCATGTTTGCAATCCACCCATGCGCTGCTGATTGGCTTGCAATCTTGGAGACACCCATACCAGCGACAGCTGACGGCCATGTGACCATTCTGTGTCCACGGTTGACTCGGCGATGGAGGTCGCATGAGGCCCACTTACGCGTAGTGTCAAAAATTAGTACTTGCCAGAAACAGTTCGTTACCAGCGCAGAGGTTCAACAAACGTTCAACGTTTTCTATTCACCGGGTACCGTAAGAATGCGGGCCACCTCGCACTCGTCAGCACCTAGCCTGCTTATCTTAGCGTTCAAGTCTCCTGCCAGCATAACAGAGTCCGTACGCCGTGCAGTGTGTAGAAGGTTAGTGGGCTGGTAATACAAATCATCCTTGACTGCGTCTGGACTACAGTGTGCGATCATATACCACAATAACAAACAGCGTTAGTGATGGGTGACTCTCGATGCTTGGACCATACCTTCGAGTTTGATAGTGTAAAGATGGCTGCTAATAGAAATCCAGTCAAGCAGCGTCTTTTCTGTGTATATGTTTACGGCAATTCCAACACCGGTTTCGCCAGTGGCTTGAGTCGCAGAGTCTTCAGACAAGCGCACATTTTACCCGTGTGGTGAAGCGGCTGACGGAGATTTAAGATATAGCGCTGAGCTAGAAATCTGAAGCCGTTGTTCAGCAAGACAACATACATCTATGGCAAGGGTCTCCAAAGTACACGCATGGGCTGCCTGCTGACCTACTTGCATAAGTATCAAAATATTAAAGCTGGAAAGCTTGAATTTTGTTCTGGGGCAAGTGGGGATTTGCGTATTTTAAGCAAAGGAACCTTGGTGTTTGACACATTTCTACTCTAACTATGACTTCCGTCACGAGCGAAAACGGGTTTGGGGAGGGGGTCACCAAGTGGAGTTATTTGACAAAAGACGGGGAAAGTAGACAGGTTGGTTTAGTGCAGTAAAATGTGACCTGGGAGAAAGCCGGCCGCCGGCGCCCTCGATCAAACAGTTGACAGAGGAGCATGACAAAATTCATGATACAGTAGAGGTTATGTGATTTCATATATGGGATATAAACCAGCCGATTTCGAGACAACGTATGTAGGCGATATCACCCTGATCTATGTAAACCCAGAATCTCTTAGGCAGATTAGAGGCTCCAGTTTGTTGGCTTGGTGCATCCTTTGCACTTACTAATTGCAAGGACATTTGCAAGCCACTTATAACCTGAGCATGCGCGCGCACCTCATGGCGAGCACACATGACACCCTCAAGAATTCACCAACACTCCTACTCTCCTGCAGACTGTGGTCTGTCCTAATTCTGCGATTTATAATCTGTTTGCTGTCCTGATTTTCATATATTGCATTACTTGTAGAGGCCTAATGGGAATGTCCGAAAACAGTTGTTTCCACGACGGATTTAATGTGAATATGACATTAGCCTGTTAATGAGAGCGCGAAAAGTCGGCAATTTTAGGCGTCTTGATAACGAGGCAGTTATTGGAATGAGGGCCGGATCCATTCAACGTGAACACCTATTTTTGTTAGCTTTCTGGATATTGACCTTGGTGCATTCTTGTCGGGAGTCCAGCCAAAAGACCGTTAGAAACACCTCCCATCTTGCGGAATTCGACGAGTGATGTTTACACGGTGTAAATCACAGTGCAGATCCCCGTGTTGTTCCATGTTGACTTCCAGCGACATTGTGCTGCGGAGCCACATTGTCTGATCGTGAATTACACGCTAGTCGGATGTCTTTGCTTCAATTCGCTGCACTGCGTGTCACATGTCACTTTCAGTCAAACGATAATCGGTGGATCAAACCGTCCTTTTACGTGGCAGTTGCCCAGTCATATTGTCACTACACTGATTTGTTGGTTAGGGCAGCAGGGAGGACAACCGATTTTGATGCAGTCTGTCACCCCATGAGCAAGTTGCTTGTTGGACTAGACGAACGTGTGGTTGTCCGACCTATGCGTATTTCGACTGGATGCGAAGAAAAGTCGGAAGCACACCAACCACCCAATTCGGGTGCAGTTTGTTGCTCGTGGCGGCATTGTTAGGTCGCATTTGGAACTGCCGGTGTAAGCTTTTTAATGACTTCACAAAAGTCGTCCTCAGTAGCGTATCCATGTTGGAAACTGTTAAATTATCTATCTGAGGCTGGACTCGACAATGGGATACCGGTGCTTAGATTGAAAGAGCCTCTGCCCTGACGCATCTACGATGCACAATTGCTAACCGACAGACATGGGGGATACCTTGTCATCGCCAACCCTGTTACTAGTCTGTGCGCCACACTCAATGCGTTCGAACGAGCCCAGCCGTCAAGAGTTCCGGAGAAAGCGATAGAGGGTTGGGCCTGACCACAATCGTTATTAGCATTCTGACATCCTTTATACTGCAGCTCGGAAGGCAGACGGGTTCACACATTATCCAAGGGCTTGCATACAGCACCCTGGGGCATGGACGAAAAATTGGCTACGACTCGTCATATATCACCACCACCTCTTACACGCGTATCCCCCATTCTTGTTGACTGGACATACCGCCTCTTTCTCTCATTTCCGGAAAACCCAGCTGCGTTCTTGAATGCTAGTTAACCCTTAAAAATATTTTTTCACTTGTAATCAATCACTGTAGCATCATCAGCTACCCCCTCTGGCGGCTCGTCGATCTACTCGCCAACCCAAATGGGCGCTCTGTGAACTTCACAAGCTTCTGGTGTGTTCGTAGTAATATTGGAACTGTGGGTCATTTAAATATTCATACTATTCACTGTCGCTGTCATGCGCCACCCCCCTCAACCATCTGGATAATGCATGTGTACACAACACAAGAGGTGTGGTTGTANCGCGTCATTAAATAGGTGTGGTTGTAACTGCGCGCTGTCCAGATAGGACCAGAACTGAGCCCCTAAACCACTGGGTTCACTGTCTGGCAGCGGCCTTCTTAGTTCGGCCAACCCGGTATTAGGTTGACATCTCGGCTAGTTCGTTGAATTTATCCGTACTCCTTCGTTCACATTGCTGTTCAGCTGAACCTCAAGAATCACTCGCTCGCCCAATCCCGTCAAGTAGACCTGCGTGGTCCCAAGATTCACGTTCGTACGGATTCATGCATTTAAACACTCAGTGTATTGTGGAGCACGGGAAATGCCTGAGCCGAACACAGTAATGATGTATGCGATGAATACACATTCTTCGTGTTCAGTGATAGTCACGTCACTGTTCCCGATCCAAGAAACAATCACAACAATCAGGGATATTACACACACGGAATGTGACCAGCAGCAGTGTACGAAATGTGATGTAAAGGGCAAAACGACATAACAGCAAGGCTGCTCATTAAATCACACAATGGAGCTACTGTGGTGCATTAACATCATCTCGGAGTAACTACATCAACAATTTCGAAGCCAGCACTCCTCTACCACATATAAGAGACTGCACACAGGTGTTCGTCGCTGGCTACGCACCAACGTATGGACTGGAGCCCGACATTGAATGACTCTCCGCCCAGCTACTCCGGGTTGTGTTGGTGTTAACTCGTTGCAATCGTTCAACTTTGTGAGCTGAACAGTCTTGCTACTAGATTTTCGCGTTATCGGTACCCTTACACAGAACCATAGTGGTACAACTTCCTCAATGAGTTACAACGGTTAGTAACCTAGACAACATGAGGATCGGTGGTAAACCTAAGATTATACGAATTGGGCTCATCAGGTTTTCGTATACAGCTCAGCTTGAGCTTCAATCTGTGCAGTGTACTGTTTGTGGGAAAAGCTGGTTAACCCGAAATCGTTGATTATGCAGACGCACGTGCCACCGTAAAGTAATGTCTGAGTACACATAGTCTAGTTTCTCATTCGAATAGTCCACGACTGTATACACGGCCCCCTTGACCTCGTCATAACAATGACCCGATAGTCGCTGACGTGTTTCGTCACGCGTGCGATGTAATTTCGGACTTTTCTCACCACGGATCCAACGACGTATCTATCGGATGACTTAGACATCGGTCTTTATCAAACAGACAACTCGTTCACATGGTCAGAGAACTCATAAATGTTGTCTTTCGGTCATTCTGTGTTGCGTGAAATCACTCCTAGTCCTGACAGTCGCAAGCCCGCGATTAGGGTGCGTCCAATGAGTCACTATCGTAGCCAATGACGTCTGACCGTTCCTTTCAGGCAGATGAAATTGTTTACATTTGCCAGTACTCAAACCTGTACTGGTGTTGGCACCAGTGTTAATCAGTATCGTTGCCGCTAAGCTGTCGTAAACTCGAACAGTAAAACTGCTGTAGTAAACCCATATATTAATTACAACTCAGAGCAATGGTAAAATGTTGACAGAACCGTTCGGGAGCACTGACTGGGTTCAGAGATCGCTACCTCGAACAACTGGATGATACGGGCAGCCGTATTTTCGATCTACTTACTTGTTACGCACGTAATATTCATATGACTAACGTTTGCTCTTTTTTAGGCAAGGGTATGTCGGCATTGGCAGTTCTTTCCAGACCCACGAAGCCTTCTGGTTACGGTTAGTATACAATTGGTTATTGCACATTCAAATTCATATTTTTCCTGTTATGTACCTGTCCTGAATGCGCCGGATTTCTGTTCGGGTGTTGGTATGCTGACCCACCTTGAGTGATTGTTTGCACTAGCCACTTGGGGATGTGCTCCGCCATCCACGAAATGCTTGCATCTTGCAATGTATGTCTTCTTGCTGTTTTGTTTTCTCGGTGAAACAGAGACGACAGACATTTTCAGAATTAGAGCGGGTCCCTATTTTGCATTTTGATCTATAATCTTTTGGTGCAGGTGCATCATATCAACACGGACAAACCGCCCTGCTTGTGGGCTCTTTTCGCTTCCAAATCACTTATAGGATGTCTCGTTTCCCATATCACTCACATGTCTTCCGATACATGAACCGTATCCCCCAATTTTTTCACGTATTCCGTTGTTTTCTACAACGCTCACACGGTATTTGTTACTGTTCCAGAGCACATTTGCCGGCAAACCCGTCGCTCATCTCCGAAAGCACCAGACGAGAACTGGCCTATTTAGCCCTACTCGCCGTCCCTATTCTGTGTGTTATTTTTTGTGCTGTGATCAACGGGCAGAGAAGCAAAGGCAAGGCACTTCAAGTCTCTGTTAACTCTGATTCCACTGTATCGGACTTCTTAAAATAGAATATGCTCATTTTATGACAAGATGGCTATCTGTATAACAATCACTCACCCGCAGCGACATTTTATTCTCCATCATATCCATTTCGATCACGTATCACCATCTTTTTTTTATATTATTATACATTACGTGTTTTTGAACAAGTCGCCCTTTGACCGAGAGAATTTGATAAGTTCATTGGTTTTGCGCAGTCGTTCTTTGTATCTACTTAACTGCGCTTACTTCCGTTTGATGTATTCACGTGTCACACACGTTAACTCGTAAATGCTGCGTGCGGTGGCGCAGCGTGATTAGTTTCGTCAAACGACCCACGTCACAATGAATAACTCCCCTAAGGTACGGTGACGTGTAGAGAAAAACTAACCATGATGCTCATGCCTTGTCTCTCATCGAGAGACGTACGGTCCGTATGTTTAATCAACAAATTAGCTTCAAGCAGTGTCTGAATTGCAACTCTACTGGAATCAGCCGAATCGTGTGGACACCAGTTGACATGCAAAGCTAACAATTCATATCCTGACCTACAACCCAGTAGACCGTGATAGCCGCCGGGGCTTCAGATCTGAAGAATGTGACCCAGACAGAGCGCATACCATAATTTTCGTTAGCAAGATTGTGCCTCAGCGGTGTATACTCAGCGTTCACTGACTCCACTAGATTGGGAAGCTTGTCTGTATGTGCTCTCCTGTAACACTAGGGTTCCAGTCTGACGTTTCTATCCCAACTCTCTACCATACTATGGTAGTCTGATCTGCTTGGTTTGTAATGCTCTGTGAATCAGCACCAAAGAAATCCAATCAGACGACAAACCAGCATTAAAACAGAAAAACAGTAACGCCACAGGCTAAGAGGCGCGGTCAGATTAAAGTGGAAAGGACAGTGTCTATACGCATAGACAATCACATAACGTTGCGGATTATGCAATTGTGATACCCGGTAAAGACAGGTTACAACCCATTGTCTTTAGCTTGCCGACCTTTTTTACCTATAAACATCTAGAGTCTACTTAAACATTGATATCCAGTGTTCTCAGACCTTAAATCCGTGACCAATATTACTCTGATTGTGATCTACTACGCGGCATCATAAGGAAGTAAGCACACTGCCACTTACGTGATGGGAACTATGTCACGCATTTGGGTAGCACTTCTGCTAAGAGAATTTGTCATCAATAACAGCTAACTGATGAGTAGTTTGGCAGATTTGATAACGTAAAAGAGACCGAATCCATTCAAATTTTTACCCATTGGGTCTCAAATCACGTCAACCAAACTACCTGTCAGTAACACAACCCCGATACTCATCGGAGGCACTGGCGGATTCCAACTAAGCTTGGACGATTAGTCTCCGGATCACCTGATGAATTCCGTATGACACGGTGAGTTGGGTGGGTAACCGAGTTCAGATTTTAAATTTCTGATCTTCCAGCGATGCTCTGTAACTCAGCCGGTTGGACACTTGTCACGTCTGGGCACGTTGTTTCCGTCGCTGTTTCGACAATAGCGGAAGTCCAAATTTTTCACTGTTAGGTTATAGATGTGCGCAGTGCAGACGATCTGACTATTGTGGGAAGTACATTCTACCTGAAATAAGTAAAGCGCATCTTCTGAAACAATAGAACGATTGGGACGGCCACAATCACAGATTTAATGCGTATAGAAAGGTAACAATCGCAAGTTTGAATCATAAGGAATAGTAAAAAAAAGTGGTCGTAGACAAAAATCAAAAATATGACTACCGTTACTTATGAACAATGGAGCTGCAGTAAAAACGAATTCAGATGATCGCAGCAAGAAAGACCCGGTGCTAGGGTTCCATCATCGGAAAATCAGACTAAACTTTATTACGTTGAGACTGCGCTCGTCGCATCTGTCTCGGCCAAACGCTGGAACTCTCCAAATCGGTGCCGCCGTTGGAAAATAAGGATGAGCATCGTGCCAAACAGTAGAGAACCCAGTACGACCACGGCTGACAGTGTGATGAGACCGATGAGCAACGGCGAAAGACCGTCCACTGGCGGTTCACCAAATCCAAAGGAAATCGTCCTCAGAAAAAAAAGCAGTGGGCAAGCACAAGTGAATGCGAGTGTAGAGCGCTTTAGTCAAACGTAACCTATATTGATGCCAGCGGAAATGTTAGGTTGCCAATAGCTGATCGTAAATGCAAGGACACTTACCACACAATAAAGCTTGAGTGAACGTAGTATCCATCTCCCGGTGTCCCGAACGAAATATTTTGCAGTCGCATTCCTACCGCCTCGTGGGGATCATCGGTTGGTTTGATGCGTTGTGCATAGAATAGATAAGGCAGCGTCCGTGGAAGCAACAGCTCTTGGTCGGAAGTATTGAGCACAGCGCGTTGTACGCCTAGTTTGGCATCACGGCTCGCCTTGACCTCACGGTACCTTTCCGAGGTGTAGCATACAGGACGGGCTTGTATGAAGCCGGCGGGCCATGAGGGTTGTGACGCGGCGCTGTGTGATTGCAGGGTAGATTTCGTGGAATTATCCCGTTCACCAAGTTTGATGTTGACCATCTAATGACAGGGGGTGGAAGAGTAAACTAGAGGATCAATGATCTGATCGAACAGAGAAATAGCACAGAAATAAGATTTGAATATGGGCTACGTAAATATTGTCACCATCAGGATTACGTATTTTCACCCACGTAAATAGACCGCTTTAATTAGCAACAGTTCTCGTTCTCTATTGCTCCACTAGGGGTTTTGTCTTTGGCATCGTTGTTATTGCTGATGGATTGCTTGCGGCCAGCTGTCTTCACTTGCTGTTGTACCCCATGTTGTTTTTGGGCTTTGCCATCGACTTGGACTGCACAACACACGCTTCATTCACCCCTGATCATAGTGAATGAAACCAGAGCCGTATCAGGTGTATGCGTTCACCGAGTGAAACCGTTCGTGTTTACTAAAAGAAAATTACCGGTGTCAACTCGAGTCGTGATATATATACACATGTCGGAGTAAGGACAAAACTACAGTTATTGAGAATGAAACCTTCAAAACCGCCGCAAGAGTATACAATGTCTCCAACGAAGCCACATTGTAGAATTAATCACCAAAAGATCCTGATACTTAGTGTGTGTACACTACTCACAGGCAAGAGTTCGCTGTTATTGCACTTGATAAGAGTGAAATCTGAATTAAGTGTTCCCCGCTGGTTTGAAAGAAGTGGAAAATTCAACATGAAGTGGTATCTAACGTTGAAAGAAAAGCAATCACTTAGTTCGCATCATTCACAATAGAGTAAACCCAACAGATGTTGAAACTAACCTCAAATATTCCCGGCGTGACTTCGTCGTTGATGCTAAACAGAGATTCAAGGCGGAAGTCTTCACCCGGTATCACAGATTCATTGGACACAAAGAGCAACTGGAGCCCAAACCGACCACGGATGAAACTCGTGTGTAAGTTGGCCATGACGAGTTCGATTTGGGTGGACAAACCGGGAACAAACTTCAGTCGAGGCATTCGAGGATTACGTTGTTCCACCGCGCTGATAGCAAACTGTGAATGACATGAATACAGTCTGAACAGTTCATAATTCCAGAGGGTGGTAGCAGGTAGAATTAACCGTTTTGAAAGAAACGTTCATAACATAGTTGAAATGATAGGTCGAGGTCTCAACCACATGTCCTTTCAATTAGCACGCTTACTGCAAACCAAGCAGCTGTTTTACGATCGGTATTTCTCAGTTGTCTTGTTTCGATCTTTCACGTTCGATTGTAAACGCTCATTCGCGTAATCTGTTAATATTAATAACACCCACTTCGATAACAGTGGTGTGCTCCACAAACGGTTAGTTTTTAACTTTTGAATGTTGACGCTGTGATCGAGCGGGAACAGCATGTCCACGGGAAGACCAAACGTGAACGACTGAAGTCAGATTGACTTGGCAAGCTCGCAACAGGAGCAATATGAGGGAGTAAGATTAACAACAGCAATATGACGTTTGAGAGAATAGAGACATTGTATATTAAGATATCTACATTTTGTGGCCTGTCTAAAACCTACTAGGCTGGAATACTGGTTTGTCCAGTTGTTGATGTGGTCACCACATCCTCCAAAGCTTAGCTGAGCGATTGACAGAACTCTTAGAATCTACGAGGAAAATGTCCTCACAATTGTTGTAGGACATCCTACGTCCATGTAATCCGACTGCGACTTAAATAGTCCAGAGTTTATAGTAGCTTTTTGTGATATCTCGCCAATGTTTAGTGTGTACCACCTTAGTAGGCGATAAGATATTCAGAGCACTGCGTTACCTTAAGGTAGTTCATCAAAACGGGAAGACGTTGCAGGATGTCGACATTCCGACCTAACACATTGACCGTATACTAAAAATAATCGGAATGCACAGCAAAGACACACATCAACAATGGTTAGACAACGAATTAGGGGTTAAAAGGCCGTAACTGTGGGGGACGGAGGGCGTAAATCAAATTCGGTGCACACAGCGTGAAATTTTGAGATAAACACAGCTTCATTGACAACCAAAATTTCAGGGAGGTGGTGAAATGCAACGGTGCTGTTATAACGTCCATACCTGGGTTTTGTGTTACTTTTTTGAATACCGGAAACCGTGACTTCGTTCACAGTCACCTGTAGTTCACCAGTTCTTTTCGAGTCGTGGACACGGCTACTGCGTTTTCAATGCACGTTCTGTGCGCGACCTCCCAGATGTACCGTACACCCGATTTCTAGTGAGCAGTGACCGCCAAGTCACGTATGACAAATTTGGTCAGCGTCTATTGAAGAATTATTTTGTAGTTTACAATCGTGCATGGTTAGACATTCTGACCCAGGAAACAAATGAATAACGTATGATCATCAAGAAACATCTAATTTGGATTGGTCTACTACGTGTCCCGCTGCCACGGCAATCCGACTATGCATCGATCGTCTGGTTCAAAGTTAACGTTCCTGGGCCTATATCGAGTCGTGGTAGCATTGGATAGTCGCTGTACTGGGAATCAGTGATCGGAGTTTCGTCACGCAAATGGGCAACTTGGTAGTCAACGTTTGTGCCCCAACAATCAAGCATAACTAGGCTGAAATTTTCCCAGGGTGTGAAGATAGAGGCGATCCAGGAAGTGAGTCTCGATGTAGTTAGAGATGGACCGAAAGGCTGCATGGGCGTGCATCAGGTTGAAAAACAAAATTATACAACTTTTTGGAATTGGTCACTAGAAGACAACAAACACGGATGAATGACGACCCTTAAGGACTCTGGGACGAGACCGCATGAGTTACATCAGCTTCCAGATTCCGTATGTACACCACAACGTTTGAACAGTAGGGACACAAGGTCTAATCGTCCCAGAAGCTTTCCTATTACGACCAAAACCATGCTAGAATGGTACATGAGGCGCACATGGAATCAGTTCATTCTGAATGTCTTATCAAAGTTTACACAGCAGCATTGTGATAGAATGCTCGAAATCTGAATAGCAAAAAACCGACAAGGTGTGAATTCCACAGATTTCATCGTCCACAGTATGTTGATCGCTCCGATCGACACATTCTAATGACATCCCAGGAGGGACTCAGCTTGGCCACAGCTAATGTTTATCTGTCAGGTTACCATATATGCGACTGGATTTCCACATGTGACTAGCGCCATCGCGACTAGGACTGAGCCCGGGAATGCGAACACTGGAAGATATAACCTCCTGGCTGTATAAGATTGTATACGATACACAGAATGCGGTATTTAAGGCTGCTGTTGTGCGAAAGTTGGGATTAGTGTTATTTTCAGATAGTATTGTTCGTAGACTTGCTGCTACCGCGTTGATAACAGTGACAGTCAGATATGAGACTAGCTTTTCTTGCGCTCTGGTGTTCTATTATGCTTGTCCATGCTTCTAAAAAAGGCCTATTGCATGTAACCGTAACGATGTGGCCAAGTCTGACCGTGCATCCATCACGCGATATCATTCCACTAGCTTCACTGGAACCGGTCCAACACAGAACAGAACTCGGCAAATAACAGAAGACAACATTAAAACTTAGTCTAGTCCTGATGTACCCTAACGCGACGTCGGATTGTTCCGTTCCCAGCGGTGAACCGAGCAGATGCTCACTAAACTGGGGAAGTAAACCGACAGCTTTTTTTACATAGATGCTGAAGGAGACAGCCTACTGCAATGGTCATGAATGCTCTCTTAGAAAAGCTACTTGAGTTCAATGCACAATGCAAGTAACTTTCAACTGGTAGTATGAATTTTACACTGCATGACTGTGTTGGGGAGGTGAAGGCTATCGCCTATCAACTCCAGATGACAAACGTACAAGTCGCGATTTCGCGATGGAATATAACATTGCTTTCTTGCATCAGGTGAAGGATCCTTGGATGTCTAAACATTTTCAGATTTCGACTTGCGGTGATGAGTTTAGCATCACTCGTAAAGTCAACTTCTCAACTCTACAAATGAACCCCAGCGAACAACATGATCCAATTATTTAGGAAGAATCTCGATCGAAAACATGGTTATCCTAGAAAAGCACTCGCGATAATAGCACAAAGATGATGCAGCATTTCGCCGATCGATAATAACGGAGGCTAAACTCTCAGCATTATTGTGAACTATGCACCGCATGCTCAAAGTTTGAAAAATGAAGATGTATTTTGCCATACGCGACAACAACCGATTAGGTGGCGCATATGAACTTTGAACGGATAGGTGGACACATTTTGTTTGAGCGACATGTTCATGAACTTCGTTTGTGCGTGAGTTGGGGGCGGCGACATTTGATTCAGAGATCAGTTGCAGGGTTGTAATGCTGTTAATGCGCCCACGATCGGATCAGAACCCTACTTGTCAATCGAAGATACCGTTTCCGGAGGTTGAACAGATGACCTTCAATGCCAACAGACAACCGGAGTGGGGCAGAAACACAACTTTGTGGCCATCACGTAGCCTCCAAATTTCTTTTTAAAACGGGAAATAAACCGACATGCGCTAATTATAATGTCCATTCGGATGTTTTGGAACGTGTCGGTTCAGATTGTCAGAGTGCGCATGTGGACCGAGCGTTTAGTTGAAGAGGGTATCACGTAAGGGATTATAGTGTCATTACTTGAGCCACTGTTCGTCAAAGCCTATGTAGCAACAACAAATTGAAGAGTACTTCAGCCTTGTGTTAATAGACTTTGACCAATCAAGGAAAATATTTCCCAAATTTGTGGTGAACCATCGTATATATGCTGCCACGCCGAGCATTTCTATGAAAATCCGTCAAACAGCTAAGGAATTCGTGCCTTACTTTGACGTTTAGTGCCTGCCCTATTTCAGTTCGACCGGTTGACCGTCAAATTCAACTTGCCCTATTTCAGTTTGATCGTCAAATGCAACTTTGATCGGACAGAGACTTGAGGAAAGAACAGATTCACAGCGCAGTCCCGGGACGAGTTCAAATAAATGGTAATTTTGCATGTGCGCTTCGGCAAACCGATATACGTCGTTCTTCAGGCACGAGTTGCTCACCAGAACAGCTTGCTGAGCTATTAGAACAGCGTGTGCGGACACTACACGCGTCAACGTTTACAGTCTTATTGGAAACAGGAAGTCGAATTTGGGAGAAGGGAGAGGAGAAAAAGATGTCCCTGAGGATCACGATACTTTCTCGAACTTGCTTATTATGTGAAAGGTTTTGATTATAGGCTTGCCAGCGAGACGGGACAATTTTGCGGAAATGATAGAGCCAACAGTTGGAAATCCTAGCTCATTTGCCAATACGGATAGGGCTTTGGTGCCTCATCCTATCATAGTTGCATGCTGCATGTGCTCAAATGCGCACCGAGGCATTGAGTAACATTTATTTCCGTTATTTAAAATCCTTCCAACCCATCTCCTCCATATTCAGAGAACAGAACTGTGTCTACGGAAGAACGTTATGAGTCTGAGGCTGGGCTTCAACAGCGAAGCAACCATACGTGGTGAGTGGTCTGCATCCACCTTCGGCGAATCAGATGTTCGAATCGAAAATCAAAGCATCTCTCCCCAACACATCGTTGAGCACAAGCCTGATGGCTTCCACATGATAGTGGAGACGGTGAGCATCCTACTGTATGATTACCGGTCATAAGTCGTACGGCCGCGAGCTGGAGTCTAGGCTACTGCTACCGTTTCACAGTAAACAGTTCCTATGTGACTTTGTAGGCTACATGACAGTGAATACATTATGATTTACGAACGTAAAACATTCAGCAAGGGAGACTCCAATCACACGATCTATTCAAGGAATTTCTTCGATTCGTTGGGTGCAAATAAAGGAGCAGAATGAGTTCTACCTCAGCTGTAGATCAATTCAACAAAACCACTCGAGAAAAGTTGGTTCTGGACATTCCTCACCATTATAACATCGCCGTCCAGTTACGAACAGACTGGACCTTAGCGCAATGTAACTTCTCGAACTTAGTTAGACGCCGTGTTGGTCACATATCAAGAGGGTAGACAAGTGAGGGGCTGGAGAGCGACAAACGCTGGCTAAAGTGCATTGGATAGCTGGAGCCCATCTGAAGTGCGTAGGAACCGACGAACTTGATGATTCGCTGTGTTGGCTTGTAGCCTAGACTATGGGTGAAAAGTTTGGGATAGAGCCCCTTAAGTTGAACTTGTTTGTCGGTCCTGGAAGCCTGGTAATTGCAGCCCACAACCAAACCATGAACAAGACAGTCAGTCAATTCACGCTATCAGACATAGGCTAACAAATCGTTCAGTATGTTTAGCCACTATGCGTGCGCACAGTTCCTTCTTTTCTATCAGTCTGTAATCCCTTTCACCCCTGCAGGCCAGTGTGTGTGCCGGTACGCATGATGCTTTGAAAATTGGTATGTTTACTGTTGTGCACTTGATGAAAGCCAAAGTCAAACCCCTCTTTCCGGTAGGGTCATGTTTACGTACGTATCAAGAAGCATGCGGTACACTGCGATTACCCAACGCCTTATAGATTAGTGGCCTTCAGTGCATGTAAGCCGATAAGTGTAAAACAAGCAGACATCACATAATTTGGGAAATCTCATCATTGACGTTTCATAAAAAAGGTGCGTTTACAACTTCGGGTTGTAATTCGATTGAAGCTTCTGTTTAATTCCGAACACTGAAGCAACAGTATCCGCATAGGAAGATGTCGTCACGGCTTTGAGTCGGAGAAGCGATCATCCCAACACTCAGTGGAGTATTTCAATACAGTTGCAGGGCAACATCAAAACGCGAAGCAGATGATCGCGGACAACAGGAAAGATTGAACCAGTCACCATTGCAAAAATCGACCAGCTGGTCAGGATTACCTAGTATCTACTCATACGAACGGAAATCGAAAGACTGAAAATCAGTGGTTTCCAGGATGAAATTGAACAATTGACAAAGGTAGAGGGTAGTTTAGATCTGACACTAGTGCCAAGAAGACTGCCGACAAGATGAGACCGTGAACAAACCCATTGCAATAATTGGTTCGTGTGTAACGAGATGGGACACTGTGAAATTCCAATAAAAAGAGACGAGTGGGCGATTCCGGGTGGGGTAAGACTGCCGTTAACTTCCAACCAGCATGTCCTCTTTCCATGATATCAAATAGTGTTCACCAATGCGAACGATCGGTATTGATTTCGTAAGTAGACCGATTATTCGACAGCCTCCAACCAGGTGCGGAATGTAGACCAATATTCGAGGCTAATTCTGAAGTAGAGCAGCAGCTAAACAAACTGCTGGAGAAAAAATCCAACAAAACAAGTGGTCTATATTTCACATGTTGAAAACTAACTACCTTCCGAAAACCCTACTTGTGATTTGTTGGTTTTCAAGTGTTGCACCGCTCAAACTTCTTTTACTCCGACGCTCAATTCAACAAAATCCCATGGTACGCCCGCGCATCGAACGAATTAGTCATTGCGCTGACATTCCAGTTTACTTGAGTTGTCGACGCCGTGGCTCTCCATAAATGATTGATTGATCTCGTATCGATGAACTCTTCTAAACCGATCACTTTACATCTTCCCTTTTTGTAGGATGTTCCACTCCTCGTCTGCGAGAAGGCACCTTGTATACGGGACTGCCCGTTCTTTCGAAATGCATTCGCTTTTTCTTCTTCAATTTCCCCCCGTCTTCCACCTCATACGATCGACAGCCGCAGTACCTCAAAACCGCTCCTCTCGTCCATCACTATAGTTTTTCTGGAAAGCATTGTCACCCACCTGTAGAACCGGCAGGCCGCAGGCTCTTCTGTTGTGGTACAGATTTTGGTTAATCATTCGTCACATCACATTATCATGCTCGTCGGTTTCGTTCGGTGATTGCGGTTTTAGGAATTGCACTATGGGTAGATGCGTGCGTGCCCTTTGTCCCAACGTTCTCTGGGCCGAACTGTGGAACATAGTTTCTCTAGGAGTATTCTGTTTCTCTAACGGCGTTATATAGGGATAATTTCCAGGTAATTGTACCGGCTGCAACAATCACCTCGCCATTTTGACCACCGCTTTGACCTTGCCATTCAGGATTAACCGTACTGCGGATTGCCTGTACGATGTTTGAATCCCAACTTTTTGGCGAACGCTCTAAATTCAGTGCCAATAAACTATGGCCCGTTGCCTGTGTTCTCAGGTGTGCCGTAACGTGCAACTCGGACTCGGAGTGTATTAACGACCACGCTTGAATTAGCAGAGCACAACCATTCAAAATCGTAGAAATTCTTGTGACCAAGCACTGTTTCCCGCTAAATGCAAAAACGTACGTAGAAAATATTAGCGGGGGGTCAGTGAGGGATTTGGAACATGAGCATCGCTTGCTAAGTTCGCTTCGAATTAATATTCAGACATGCAATGCAGCTTCGTGTGTAGTCTCCTAGGCCAGTCACTGAAACGCTGGATCATTCACCCTACCACAGTTACACACGTTTGAACTTTGGGAACTGTTTCACAGGATGAATTACAGAAAACACGAACGATCGGACGAGCGATCGCCCATCAAGATCGGACCAGCTGGCGAAGAATGTTAGGCGAAACCCCCACCCACCCCCGACAGAAGACGTCGGCTACACAGACCAACCAGGCTGGAGTGCACACGATATGTGAGCGGAAACCGGGGGTGTATTATGGACTGGAATGCCGGCTTATAAACGCGAGATCATGTGTGTCGTGGGAGCGTGAGTCGGACAACAGAGATCGTGTTTTATTGAACAACTTTCTGCTACATACGCACGCCCGTTATAAGTAGAAACTGAACAGGTGGAGCAACTTCAAATTCTGTCTGTGTTCAGATCCACTGTGTAACCGATCGGAGTTGTATATCACTTGCATTCGAACTGCATAAGTCACCTAAACATAGTAATGAATTCGACAACACTAACAGATTAAGACCGAACGATATACTGTTAGCAAAATGAACCAGGAAAGTTGTGCACATCTATGTGATGCCATGTGATCTCATTTACCAAGAAAAACAACCATGAAAACTTACTTTGAGTTTAACATGACCATTATTTGCACACACCGTGCCCGTGTCATTCCCCTCGAAAATAACTTCAAACATGTGATTTCCCTCAATCGTATGCGGCTGGGTATCTATCGCAGTAGTTAACTTCCAGGACCACTTATTGAGAAGATGCACTTCGTTTTCAGGGACCTTTGACATATCAGCGAAATCGTGAGTATCGTTGTACTCAATCAACTACAGGGGGAGAGCAAGGAAGAACCAGATTATGGTAAGGAAACCTAAATCACAAGTGACGAATTGGCAAGATATCAAAGGCACATTTCAGAGCTTCATGCTAAACACGTGATTACCATCGTGACCTTCAACATAAAAAGTCGGATGCGTACTGCCAGAATGTTCACACCGACCTCCTTAATTTGACAGCGATAACTGGAGTATAATAAAAGATAAAGTAACAGTGTTTCCTAAACAGACACGTTCATTTTCGTGAGTAGTACATCCTGTCTACACAGCGCACCCACAAAGATAACAGAAAACGATCGTTGGTGTGTGGTAATCCTAGTATGTCTTTTACACTTTCAGCTATTCGGATCTTACTTCTTTTTGTCTCTTTGTAAGGTTAAGATGACCCAAGGAAGTTCTCCAATGTTGCTCTGTTTCCTAAATGGTACAAACATAACTGATCATAGTCGTGCGGAGAACGGAAGCGGATAGATAGCACGGAAATTCTAACAGTACGCGAGGGTTCGTATTAGAAGACTTAATCGAGTCGAGTAAACAAGCGCTAGCCGATCACAATAGAATGATCATATCGGAGCAATTAAGAGTGATGTGATCTAGAGAGAACGTGAACGCAGTTAAGCCTCAGTCGCGTACACTGAGCACACACGGGTTTGACAGGACCACGTCTGTTCCCCAGATATCTCGATTTTAGTGTGATGTATCCGTTTCCACTTTCGACCCCACGGCCTTCGTACGGTCCACACAATTTGGGCCATTCTAGAGATACACAGAAACCCTGTGGATTATATCAAGCCGATATCGGGTCACGCGAGTGATATCGCGGAACCTTAAGGTAGGAAGAATATAAGGAAGGAGCAACGTCAGAACTCCATTCCAGGTTAACGATGTTGCCAACCCATGTTTCCTAATTCCACGAAAATCCACAAGATGAACTTGGTGTTTACTGACAGATTTCAACGTGCTTTGGTTTCTTATCTCGTTCAGCACAGTGTGACGCTGCTATTGCGTGATGATGCCCACCTAACCTACTAGGAACGTGCTACAGTTTTAACCGTTACGCGGCAGTCGTAGTGTGATGAATGAGGTAAGAATTTGTTATTTTAGTTCATTGAATTTCTTTTAGGCTTGATCGCGCTCGATTGTTTCATTTCTGTTTCCCACTGTCCAGACAGAACAGCTCCACTAAAAAGTAGTGACGTTACTCAAATCAAAAATTGGCAGTCGGTGCTGAACCCTAATTTGACCTGTTCGTGACAAAACGGTTGACCCACAATGACAAATAAACGCGGCGTATATCTATAACCACGTTTCAGTTTACACGAAGTATTCAAGTAGACAACCAGTGTTGTATGATAGGCAGCTTCGTTGGTGAAGCTGCCTATTATACAACACCAGTACGTGCTACTTGTAGGCGGCATCGATGTGACGAAACAACTTATCAGCTCTCCCTGAATAGCAAACCATTAGTGAAAGGCGAACCTACCCCGCAGAAAGGCTGTCAGGCGCTTTTCTGGCGTGGGCGGCGTCCCACTGACAGACACGGATTTCAAAATAGGTCCTGATGTTCCAAAGAGAGGGAAATTTCCCGTAGAATGGAAGTAATGCTTACATCTCTAGGGAGTATCTAAGTTTTTAAGAAACCGAAGAAATGGTAAGCAGTCCTAGTTTGTCACGGTTAAAAGACAGACTAGTGTACAACTCCGGAAATCGAAAAGCCTCAAAACTTGGACTTCTAGAGGAATCTAGTCTTCTAAAAGGGTCGCGTGATCAAACAGATATATACATACACATGGGTTTAATCCAACTGGATATGTACGCCATGAACGGTTCCGAATATATGGTTTGAAGACAGGGGCAAGTGACTAGTTTGTTTTGTTTTACCAACGCAGAACGAAATATTTCAACAGCTGTTAGGAGGTGCATCTCCTAACGAAACAGTCAGGACGAATCACGTCATATCGATTGATCGATCTGGCTTCAGGTGGATTGATCTGGATTACCTAACACAACCAATCAGATTGTAGCGGTACGACCGAACGCCTGTAGTTTGTCTGAAGTGGTTTCCCGCATTTGCTTTCTGATGATCCGTGTAACGGGATTTGTTCTAACCTCTTGATTGTCATATGTGATCGTCTCGTTTGATTTGTTGTGCGTCTTGTCGGCCAGGTATGGTAATCGTTTTGTTTCTAAGGCCTAATTCTGCCACGTTCTTCCAAAAGATGGTGTTGCCGCGCCTCTTCTTCTCGGGTTTGGGTCAAACGATTCGGCGCGTAATCAAAGGAGATGTTCCAATAACTGGCTACTTCGGGTGTTATATGCGTAACCTACGCGAACAATGGCAATGCCGATGCAAGAAATGAAACTGATCCTGCAGCTGCAACGAGCGCAATTTGATATGACTCAACTGAACTTAAGCGAAACTTACACGTGCAATTTTATCGATGATGTCAACAAATCTAAACGTCAAACAGGGTTCAACGGTAAACGCCACTATGACTGGCATCAGTGAGTTTGTCTATGATGCTGAAGCCGGAGTGACTTTCGAAAATTGGTTTACCACTGTGAAGATGTTTCTCGAGTGGAGTTGGCTGACAGTGTCTCCAATCAGCGACGTGGATGGTCACGAACTCCTCAACCCGGGAGACGGCACCTACCAACCTTGTACAGTTCGTACCGCGTTATCATGCGACGGCCTTAAGACTTCCTCCAACCATCAGCAACCATAATGAACATCACAGATAGCAACACATTAGTGGTTCTCATTAACAGACAACCATGAAAACAAGCACACCGTGCGCAGGAAGAGAGAAGGAAAAATGAAGGGGAGAGGAAGAGACCAAACCACCAAAAACAACGTCTATATACAAACACTCGGCACCACAATGCCTACAAGGTGCAGATAAACAACCTAGCTACAAGTGAAACTAAGGTGTCATCAACAAGACAACTTCCCTGAACCTATCACTACCTCGCACCATTAAGTGAATTTAATACGCAAGCAACTCGGCCAAACAACATCCATTCAATTCACTCAGTTCGATCAGTCGACACTTCACCTAAAGTCTCCAGTCACCGAATTTGGGAGTCGCGAGGTCCCCAGCCTGGGAAGCGAAGCCGACCTACACCTGACCAACAACCTCGTGAACGACTGTGTTTCCCAACGCCAGGTCATCATATGTCCACCTTGCACCTTACACCAGTCAGATGCAGCGTCGGCAAACAGTGCACGATGTGGCAGATGGCTAACTCGTAGCCCTACCACATGTCCCAGCTATCTAAGTCTGTGCAAATGTA
>QNGE01001170.1:24819-42660 GCA_008508345.1 Paragonimus westermani
ACGCTATCCGAGATGGCGGTGTGTCGCAGTCAATGGCGTACCTGTATCCATACCATTTCTAGTTCTTCCATTTAGTCTTCTTCAGTCTTTTTTGTCCTTCGTAGTACTCTTCCCTTTTAGGATATTCCACGTCTGTTGAGGTGAGCGGCGGCCCGAGCCACAGTACCTTTTGGTCAGGCTCATGGCTGTTTTGATGATGGTGATTCCTCGGGATGTGCCCCTACATACAAGTTGGTGGAAGTGCGGAAGCTCTTGTACGATCGCCACCCGTATGGCCGGAATGTCATCCATAACCATTGTCCTGGTAAGCATGCTGCGAAGGGGTGTGTCCCGAAGGATCTGTTCACTTGTGACAGTACTGGATTTTTCTCGCGTCGATAGACCTCGCGAACAAGCGTCGCTCGGTTCTACCTGGTTCTGAATATGATGGCTGTGAGGAACTCAAACGCAAACTAACTAAAAACTTGGGTATAACATAATGCTTTCTATGGTTGTGCTGGCCGTTGAGTTGATGTGAAACCATGTATGAAAAAGATTGTTCACTTATCACCAGTCAGTCGCTTTCGATTCGATTGCCAAGGGAATACTTGAATCTATTTAGATCAATGTATGCTCATTCTGCAAGCAGGGTGAGAGATTATGGACAATTGTCTCGGACGTTCATCACTTTTAGTGGTGTTTGTCGAGGGTGTCCAATCTTTCCCTTGTTCAGTTTTGTCCTGAATGACATTCTGGAGGGTACGCTCGGCGAATCCAGTGATAATGATGTTGAACTTCTTCCTGGAGTATGCAGATGACCTTGTCTTATCCTTTCTGCCGAAGACATGCAGGCCATGCTAAACAGTATGAGTGACCGGGTTGACTTGTATGGGTTGCGCCTCGCGTCTTCAAAGTACACTGTTTCTTCACGACTGGGGTACTCCCATTCCTACTTTCTTCACTGCAGACAACCCGTTCGAGACTGTGTGCATTTTCACATATTTGGGTAGCACTGCACTGTCTCGTCAGTCTGTAATATTGCCGATGAGATGTCAGCGAGGATAGCAAAGGCACGAGTTGCCTTTGCCAAACTGCGTCATTTGTGGCATCCAAAAGGCGTCTGGTTGTCGATATAAGAGAGGGTATATAATACTTGTGTGCGTTCTGTTTCGCTCTATGGTTCGGAGACGTGGCCTGTTCGCAATGAAGATGTCAACCGATTCGCTGTGTATGTCTATTGTTGTCTCCGCTAACAAGCCTGTCTGATCGCGTGAGCAACAATCGTTAGTCAGCGCGTATTCCGAAACGCTCGGGATGTGCGACCAGTTGGCCAGCCAGTCACGTTGCACAGCTTACGATAGTTAGATCACGTACTCCGTATGCCACCTGATCGTCTAGCGTACCAGGCATTACATACTGAAACCACCAACAGTTCGGTAGAGCTGTGTGGTGGTCAAGAAATAACATGATTATGAAATATGAAGACCCTGACTGTTCCATCAATCGAAGCAGACAATCGTCACCTGCCTGGCTGGGGTCCTCGTGGTCACTCAAATCGCTAGTTAGAAACGCTATCCGAGATGGCGGTGTGCCGTAGTCAGCGGCGTACCTGCATCCATACCATTTCTAGTTCTTCTGCTTAGTCTTGTTTCATTGGTTTTCAGCCCTCTTAGTAACGTATTCCCTTGAGATGTTCCACGTCACTCTTGAGGTGAGCGGCGGGGCAAGCAACATTACCTCCCGGTCAGGCTTATGGTTGATATGATGATGATGACCGAGCTAAATGCAGACCCTAGTTCCAAGAATACGAGGACAACCGTCCCAATATCTGTCGCAAGACGATGTTATGGTTGATACACCCGCGACCTGGCCGGAAACTTGTCCGTTCCCTAACTTGGTACTCTCTGCTCCAGATACCACCACACTGTGGAACCCGTGAGCATCTTGGATGAGATAGGAACATGGACAGTACGTGTGGTTGTCACAATATCCTGGCACTTTTTCTGAAAATGAGAAGCACTGTCGATAAGCACCAACCATGAGGCACTTCTTCAGTCGCCCATATGGTCAGCTGACACAACAAAAATGGTAGTGGCAGATTGGTGCCAGACTAACGTCATTTCATTCCATATGGGTGATAAAAAAGCCGTCCAGCGAACAGCGTTTTCTAACAGCCGGTTTTCAAAAAGGCCAGAATGTCGAAGGACAATCACAGAAGTACTGGCCTAGTTTTCAACGCTTACAAGGTACTAGATTCATAATTGGGAGGGGTATTTCGAACATGGGGAAAATGACATTCGAGGACATTTAGCTTTCCAACTCAACCATGTACATCGAGTGAATGTCCGCTTTGCAACAGACACTGGGGTAACAGAATTCTTTCCCTCAGTCAACGGCCGTGGTATTTTTCAATCCAAAGACAGCCTCCGACATGCCTTCTAGAGTTGTCCCTATCGTAGAACAAGTGTCCCAGATAAACAGATCAATTTGAAAAAGTAGTTCGCCCACTCTGAATACAGATTGAGCCTATGTGAACAATTATCTCGAGCACTCTCCACCCGCCGTGGCGCTAGGACGATGCGATGAACGATGTTTTAGGAAAAGCAATTGGAGACAATGAGAATCTCGCCAAACGGTAGACCGACAGGAAATGAGTACGTGAATGACACGGCATTGGTTGTTTTGCTTGCAGAGAACGCGCAGATCACGCCAATTAAGCGGAATGATACGTGCTTCGCAGCTTCACAGTGTAATGTGGTTAAAACAATAGTTTGACACTGACCCACGCCAACACTCAAGGCAACACATTAGTGGTTTAGACTGGTGCTTAACCGTCATGCAACCACCAACAAAATGGCAATTCCAAGTCAAGAAAAGTAAAGAAATGAAAGGGATTTAACTTCCAAAAGCAAGTGCACCTAAATTAAACCATTAAGATAACTACAACTTGTAAACTAACAACCAGATTATAAGTGGAAGTGAGGCATCCTTAAGAAGACAGCTTCCTCATAAACTTTACCAGCCCGCAACAGTAATTACATTTACTGCGTAAAAACTTTGACAAAACAACGGCAACATTTAAACAACTGGGCCAGAGCGGCTGCTATTTTACGTAAAGTTTTCAGCCATCAAATCTGTGAGTCATGGTGGCACTAGACCGGGAGACGAGCCCAACCTATAGTAACCAGACTCTCGGTGAATGTCTGCATTTCTTTAATCCACGTCAACATGTTCACTCTGTAAATTGTGCCACTCTACCATGGTGTCGGTAACCGGTATCCGGTGAAACAGACGATCAGCTGGCACTTGAAGCGTGAGCGAGTGAACTCGCGTGACACTCATAATCAGGTATCCGCTTCCAAACCTCACCGTTGCTTAGTCATAGTTGCCACCTGGTGCGAGCAGTCGATCAATGAATGTATGAGAATGTCTCACACCTTCATATTCTACTCTGAGTGACCGGGTTCCATCGCTGTAAAATAATACAGCTTACAATCACCTTATACAGACAAACCCTGGGTTTCAGAAATATGCCCCTCTGTTACCCGCACCGTTCTAGTTAACGAATGCTTCCTTTGCCTTAGAGGGATACGCGCCTCTATTACACCTCCTATACATCCGACGCTGTTGGTTCAATACCTCACATACACGAACAAGCCGACGACCTCCACAACTTCATTATCCGAAATTAAATCCACGTATTCACATCAGTCTTGTAAAAACACTTCACCTTTTGAGGCTACAAAGCGCATTCCGTAGTATTTGGCAGAATACAAAATGACGTCCAAAGTTATCTGTGCTGCTTGATAACGGCCAGACAACACCAACTTGTTGTCAACATGGTTAAGACCGATCAGTCTTACACCAGGTATGAATTTCACACCAACATTCTGTGAATACCGCGGGCAGCTCATTATTCCGTCCGTGACAAAACTGGACACAAATGGTGAGAGTAGCCAGCCTCCCCGTACACCAAACCTGATTTTCAATCTGTCAGACCGTTCACCGTAAAAACTAACATAGGTTGAAGTGTGGAAATGAAGCGCCGATAATATGTTCATCTACTTGTTCCGTATATCCTTGTATTTAAACAACTAAAATGCCGATCGATCGACCTTCCAATGTCTGCTCCCACCCCTAGTTGCAGTGGGTCAGTGAAAGATGGTGGACGTCAAGATCCTAGTCACATTGCAGTCAAGCTAATCGGCCTACGGCTACCGCAGAGTCCCTAAGAATATGGAGACTATTATCGAGCAACCCCAATGGAGTGGCATGCTCCTTTTTGTCTATACAGGGTGGAACAACCAA
This sequence comes from Paragonimus westermani, assembly GCA_008508345.1. Taxonomy (NCBI): domain Eukaryota; kingdom Metazoa; phylum Platyhelminthes; class Trematoda; order Plagiorchiida; family Troglotrematidae; genus Paragonimus; species Paragonimus westermani. The sequence continues at coordinate 29,107 of QNGE01001170.1, forward strand.
GTTAAGGTCTCTTCTAACGCCTACGCAACTTATTTTTAAAAAACGATGAGGTCATCTGTGCCAGCGGCCCTGCTGTGTTTGGAAGCGCATTGGTGGGTCGTTCCACAACTTCCGACCAGGTTACCAGAGTGCTTATGGTGGTAACAGTATCAGGAATCAGGAGCCCAGTAGAACTGCCCCTCCAAGCGTTTTGCTTAGACGTCTGTCCTTATAGGTCTATTGAGGATAAATACGCCGTCTGCCTCGCTAAAACCTTTACTGATGTCCTGTCCCAGCAGTACCGATAAGCCGAAGACTCTGCCAATGACCTTGAAACAAAAACGGTTTCCACACCATTAATTTCTTTAGTTAGCCGAGCCTCAGTCTGTTATCAGTTTGCGCTTCGGCTTCTTGCGGATATTCCTTTTAAACTTGTTATATGAACCGCCATGAAAAGCAGTCGTTCTTGTATTTAACAACTCTATGGACTTCTTTGAGATCAAATGCTCATTGAACTCATAGGTCACCATGCCGTATGCTTTTTGCTTTTCATATACGAAAGACAGGAAGTAAAGAGGGTATCTTCCCAAAAGAGCATGCCGATCAGCCAGTGGTTGGCCGTGACCGCGAAACTTTCGGTATAGTTTCAAAGTCTGACATAGCTTCGAGTACATCCCTTGAGCGCAGCGGTGGCGAAAAAAGCAGCAACGTCATTCCCACTGTACTATCAGACTAGACGAGTCTCTAACTGCCAAGTAAGAGGCCAAGAGACTCTTGGATCAGTAGCTGCGAGTAGATTCCGTCATATACTTCGTCCATATTCTATTGTTTCACCGGACAGACTTTCCAGTCAGAGACTCAGAGCGTGGTCCTTGAAGCCAACTTCCTGTCGCGAAATAGGCGACCGGGGAATACCAGTTTTTGTCGATATGATAAACTGGTCTACTCATTCTTTCCCACCCACACCCCGGTCCCAGTTCGCCTTTTTGCAAGTCAACACAAGTACAAAGCATTAGCGGTCTTAATGTCTACACTCTCCGACAAACAGGTCAGTAGGCTGCTCTGGCAAGCACTCTCTTAAGATATACTGTGAAAGAGTATTGTGTCTGAAGTGCGCCATTACGATCCCAGCATTGTCTGTTACATGGATTCGTTCATGTACAACGTTACGGATAAGCGTATTTCCCTCAGGATCTCTGGCGGCGATGGAGCTGAATCTCAAGGTGAAGCTGTACGGGGGATTGCAGTGACTCCCGAAGCAGAACAAAGCATGCTCGTCTGGATCCCACTAAAGGACTTCTTGTGTGCCATCACACGTAGCGCTTCGGTCAGAATTTGTCGCCACAAAGTCGAAAGAGCTTACCTTTCCACTGGTACTAACCAATGCGCGCGATTAAACGATGTCCACCAATGAAAGAAACGATTTCGTTGTTTCACCACATCGCAACCACTCCACAGTGATCCAATAAATCTGGCTCTTGTGTATCAGTCATACCTTTCTAACGCCGAGCGCGGCAGCAACCAGACTGGATAATATTTCAAATCGGAAGAGGCAGTCAAGTGTAGATGATCCTTACTAACTTAGTGGTATCTATAGCTGTTAAGTGTTCAGTTTAAAATGTGGGTTTATTTGACAGGTTATCGGGTTAGGAAAAGATGGACAACTGTAACAGTGGACTGCCAAACAATCGGGTAACAGCCTGAGGAGCTAGATCGATTGTTATCAGAGGTTTGACGGAAATCCGTCTAAAGGTGAAGGCCTAGGGACGGAGAACAGACAGGGCGGAGAGATAGTTTTGGTTGTGTAGCAACGCTACAAAAGTAGTGCCAACTATTAGTCTCCATAGAAATGGATGGACAATCACTGAATGGTGATAACCTGGAAAACAGACGCCTGTTATGCGCTGCCACTAAGAAACCAAGTGAGTGGACAATGTGGCCTTGATCATGGGGCAGTAAACAGAGCAACTTAGTAGGTTGAACAGACAGAACAAGGTTAACTTTGAGCTAGAGAGACAGACTCTCGACTTAACAGGAAACGTGAGTGGATCTGTCATGCACCTTCTAGACAGCACATGACGGCATACCATCCTATAAGTGCTCAACACACTTGTAGACAGTGTAAGGGAATAAAAATTTGCTTTAATGTCACAAAGCATTCGAGCACATTACCACAACTAGTAAATTCTAACTGGCACCAGATTATTCATTGTTGCGAATTGTTTAAGTTAAAATAACACTGTCCGTTACGTGCATGAGCGGGAATAGGTGTGACCTAAGCACACTACTGAAATTAGAATCCTTTCCCCAAGCATGAACTCCACTATGGAAAGTGGGTCTGTGTATCATGTAGTAGTAGTCAAATTAGTTGGCGTGCTCAACCACTTCCTCGTGGTGCTGACTGGGCGGTCTTGGTGCAAACCCTAACTGGTTAAGCGTTCAGCAACTCCAGATGGAGCCAAACACTACCTGGTCTTAACGTATTGGTTACATCCTACCGAGGCAATACAATTACTGTCAGCACCTCAGTGTAGGCAACTATCAGTACACAGCATAGGCGAACGGAGTACACCTGTTTAGAATATGGCCAGATCTGTAAATCGAAGGCCGGATTGTCGGCGCATACTTGTGAACATTGATGCAGGAATGGTCCAGAGCAAGAAGTAGACACCCAACCTATCACACTCTTTCACTGCGCCGACTGTGTCCGCATTTTTCCCAGCAAAATTAGTCTCAGTCAACACAGGAATCATGCACATCTCGTCGAACGCAACCATGAGGAACTCACGCGTAGGAAAACCGCCGGATCAAATTGGTCTCAGCCAGAATCGGCTCATCTCCTCAGGTGTGCCGATGCACTGGTTCCGTCGTGCTTCACTCGACGCGAACCTTGCCATCGAATCCTGTCACATTTCCCAGGTCGCACTTTGGAGAGCATTCGGCTGCTTCTGTATGCACTAAATTGTCAGAGGAATATTGTCCTTGATGTTAATCCAACCACCGTCTCGCAAACCAACACGACATCGGATATTCGGTCCCAAGCTGTTGAACACTCCGGCTGATTTGCGTTTGATCCAAACAGCGATTACCCAACTAGAGTCTTATAGCCAGGCTTTCCTACACAGCGATAAATTACTAGCTTTAGTCCGCGGTCTTAGGGCGGGTATTTTCACAATGGCACAACCTAAGTTACGGCTCACAAGTATGTCTCATAAGCCTTTTCGCACATCTGGCGACTGACCACTCGACGACGTGCTCGTATTGACGTGGGAATCCACGCGACCAGGATGCAGATACGGAGGGCTAACCATGCGATTGGAGAACTGCCTACAAGATGGATCGCGGCCCTCCAAATAATTCTGACGAATGCTACTCCGAGGTACTATCGGCTCATCCGCACCCTGATGTGCGACCATCTATCACGATTCTGCCTCTGGATTGGTCTTTGGTCGATCCGACCACTGTAGAAGTATCGCGTACCTTGAAGAACATAGAAAACACCGATCCGGGTTTGGACGAACATTTACCAGAGCATTTAAAGAGCATAAAAGCCGATGCCTAGGCCGGATACTTCAATCTCTTCTTGCTAATCCCAGGGATGTCCGATCCACCCATGCGGTTTCCGCATCATGCTTGTACCCAAAGTGAACAATCCTTCATCTCCCACCGAGCTCAGGTCTATCGTCGTATCCTCAACTTTTATGAGTTGTTTTCACAAGACATTGACCGATCGATGGAATACGCGTCTGCAACTGGCCGCCTTTCAGTTTATATTCCTACATCCTAATGGTTGCCGCTAGCTGACCTTACTGTTTCACGCGCTGCTTCGGAACTCATGCACCACGCCCTAAAGTCTGTATGCGGCTTTTGTCAATGTGTCCAAAGCGTTCGAATCTATCTCACAGGACTCGAGTATCACACCGGCTCGAGCTTTCGGTGCTCCTCCACCTCTAACGCATTACAATACCGACTCCTATCGGAATACTTCCGCCACGCTTAGAGGCTCTGTTTTCCGGTCCCAGCGTGTTGTTCGCCAGGGCGACCCACTGTCCCCGCTTCTATTCATTGTGGCAATGGATGAGATGCTAGCTCTATCTCGACCGGATCTTGGACACCAGTTTCACGATACACTGGTCAGCGGTTTTTCCCAGGCTGACGATCTGATCCTTCTGGCTGAGAATCCTACACGTCTCTCCAAGTAGCTTGCAGCCGCCGCTAGTGCCCTGGAACTATCCAGGCTTCAGATCAATAGGCACAACATTAATCTCATGGTCATCTTCAGTAACCATAAATAGAATGCAACCACTATCTCTAATGAGTCTATTCAGTTCGGTCCAGACACTATCCATTCACTGAACGCCCTAGACACGGTGATCTATCAAGGTATCCCGTCCACCTGGGAAGGTAAAGCATTCACTAATCACCGTCTGCAGCTTCACACGATGCTGGATGAAATCACCAAAGCGCCCTTGAAGCCACACCAAAGCCCAGCACTCCTGAGACAACTTTTGATCCCGGAGATGAATCATTCGTTGGTACTGGGCTGCGTTCAACGAAACACCCTCAAAGTTCAAAGCGGCAGTGGCTCCGCTTTCCTAAAGACACACCAATCAGCTACATCCACACCCTAATTTGCTTGGGCGATATGGGCATCCCGAGTTTGTCCACCACTATTCCAATCTCGCGCAAATCTCGACTGGAAGAACTGCCCTCCAGTCAATGTCCAGTTCTGCGAAATGTGGTCGAAGGAGTTTCGTTTGGCCCTATTTCGAGGGGAGTGAACGTCCCGGTACGTGTTTGGGGTGTAGCGGCGATGAACAAGGAGGACGCCCACGTGGCGTGGACGGATATACTCTGTCGTTCGCCAGAGGGTCTTGGTCTCCAGGAAGTATCATGCCCTCCAAACTCTAACCGTTGGCTGTTCAATCTAGAACGCATTTTCCCCCAGGCTCTTTACTCGTGCCATCCAGCTCTGATGCGGTCTTTTCCGGATTGAAGTCCGAAATTCACGAGGTGCCCGAAGTGACCACCCAGTTCTCTGCCGTGCAAACTGTCGTCAACCAGAAAGCTTCGTTCATACTCCTCAATCATGCTGAATCACCCGTGATGCGCGTTGTGCTCGACACAACCGCGTAGCCAAAGACCTGGCGAAACGACTGCGCAACTTGGGCTATACAGTCTTCGATAAGCCACGAGTACCAACGGCAAGCTCGTTCGTCAAACCCGATGTGATCGCGGTTCACGACGAAGCTGCTGAGGTGCTTGACGTCAGTATAGTGGAGAACTACCGAAGCCAACTTGCCCGGACGGACAAGGTCGCGAAGTACAGAACCGACTTACATAATTCCACCCTTCAGTCGGTCCCCCATACAACGGGCTGTGATGTGAACTCTGTCTCTTCACCCTGTAATAAAACAAACAGCACGGACCGTTTGGCCAGAATTTGTTTCTAAATCCGACTCTTGTAGACCCATTAACAATTGTCGGAACATTGACATGAATAGTAAAGGAACATGCTCTTAGGATATTAGTTCATTGACCACAAGTACCTCTCAATTATTAGGGCAGCGAGAAAAATATCAGTCTAGCATAAAACACCCATTTTGGGGGAGCTTCTAAAGTGAAACAGTAGATACTATCAAACTGATGGAGTCGTAATTGGATCCTATTATGGTATTTCACAGATTTTCATGGGTGCATGGGAGCGCCAACGTATGAGCCGCGAACTGTCGTAACGTCACATGTACCGTTAACCACGCGAACCTTGAGTGATTTGTCCTATACAGAGTGACCGACTGCCCCAACAAAAGACGTACTCCTTCCTGAAGAGAAACTTTGGAACCTTATACAGGTTTTTTCTTTGTGGTTGTGTGGCAGTTAAGCATCAGTGCAAACCGCTGACGTATTGCTGTCTCAAAGACGATGACGATGATGGGTCACATCGCTGAGGGCCGTTAGAAATGAATTATCACACTATGTCGCAAACGTTGCAGAACCTGAACCATTTTACTAACGTGAAATGCAGGCGCAACAATTAAGAGTCTTCCTGTTGTCGCTAAAGGCGTTACTTTGCTATAGGAACATGAATCAGAATAAGTTGTACAGTGTATGACTTATTAGGCTGTGATAGCAAACACACGTTCACTTCAAGTCTGTAGACTAATAAGCGACTCCATAAGCCTTGAACAATTTACCAGTCATGCACTACGACCACCTGCCTATATCCAACAACAATGAGAAGGTAGCGATACAGTGTGGTGGTCGTGCGCAAATTTCGTCTCAGCGAACATAACAAATGGATGAGCGAGTTTGTCAAAAATTAACGCATGTATCTGAAACGAAGGTGTGAGACAAAACATGCACTGTATAGACACTCTAGTTTACAACGTTTCACAACTAAGCTTTTTAACAGTCCGCTTTCGATTACTCACGTTTGTATCAAGTTCCGGGCACTTTCTGATAGTTGGGAAACTTTGCGATGTTTACAAATTGGCTTGAACGTTAGGTACTAGGGTGTTCGCCGAACTTGACATTTAAGTTTCAAGCATTTCATCACCAAACGAGGTGACATCCAGTGTGTGGGCGTTTCAGTGTACAGGTTAGAAAGTGTAAGCCTGTGCATTCAAATTCCGCGCAGTTGCTTCAATGCTTTACGCGCATAGTTGTTGCCCAACCGCTTTCCGGATCTGCTTGCAATATGTGGAGCTGTCCACCGTTTGGCTTTCTAGTATAATTTCTGAGGATTCGGCACGATTTTAGTTATAGAACTTTTCCATTTCCCTAGCAACTGAGGTGGTACACCGCAAAATTCGCATGGTCTTTCATAATAAACAGGTTATAACACGTAGAGTCCACAACAGAGGAATCCCCCTGACTGTAAGAAACGTCCTCCGGCGTTTCATGTAAAACAATAGCAAAAAACAAGCCGCACAAATGTGTAAGCCTACCTTTCAACCGCATTGTGTAAATTTGGGATGTGCTCTAAATTTCCACATTTCTAAACAAGATAAGTTACACTTACCTTCGAGAATAAAACCGCATAGGATTGTGTGACGCCGTCGAGAGAAATTGCATCAACAGGTTCCACAGGGTCCAACATTTTAATCCAGTTGATCTGTGGATCAGCGGTCGGAACATCGCTGTGCAACAATAGGATCGAAGGGGAGATACGCTGTGAGGCAGAGAAGAAAATATGGACGGAAGAACTTTCATTTCTAGCTGCAACGTGAACAAGGTTGAACGTATCGCATTCTTCCGTACACTTCGGGTTCAATTCCAAAGTCACCTAAACAACATGAAAGTGACGTAAACGGAAGCTACCGTCCAGGAACAACAGCATAAATGTCTCCCCAGAGCGATAAGAAGAAGTAACACAAAGGGCAACGGAACCGTCCCCATCAAGTAACGAAAATATTCAAATACTGCGCGCCAATGGGCTCAATCTCCATCTCATTGGGTTCATTGGGTGAGGGACGGAAGTAGAAAGTTATAGCTTTTGATGGTTTCGCTTTGCCAGGATGGAAACCTCTGTACAACATAGATAGTTACACGTTGCAACTTTTCCTGGTCCTATCGGAGGAGGGTGATTACAATTACATGGGTGAGGCATCTAGGCTCAATAAGACACTGAAAACAAGGGAGGTCAGATACACTGTAACGGGTATTAACCTAGTGTGTACGACCTTCAAAAACCTGGTCTTACTTTTATATTGCTGCAGCTGTGTGATGTACCATGGTATATCCTTATGAATCTGTAACTTTCATGAAACTGCGAAACGCTCCCTTCCTTGCCCACATTTGGTGTCCCCAAAGAACGTCTTACGGAATGTTGCAGACAGCAACCGGTGAAGTAGTAATTCGCCTCTAACCGTCCCGAACAATACGCATGATCCTCGGTCAAACGAACTGGGAGAACAGATAAACATTCTTATTGACCATGTGATGTAAGCCATTGCCCTACGAACCACTCAGTACCATTCACAACAGTCCTACTGCGAATCAGAGAGCTATAAATAAAGAATCAGTAAACGTATGCATGTTGTTATTATAGACTTAAGACTGCAGCTATGTGAATATGAACAATCAGGTACGAGCTATTCGACTGACGGACATATACGTGGCTGTGAGCAGGAGAGTGTGCTGGGGCACGGGCTAAGTGTTGAAGTGGCGATCCGGAAGAATTTAGAAATCAGCCACTGTCGTGACACTCACGATGTGTTTCGGTAGGGAGTTACGGGCTTTGCAGTTCCGAACCGAGAAGAAGCTGCGCCTTAGCCCAATTCTGCTGCTCTCTGAGTGAACTAGTTTCTGCGGGAGTACCAAATCACTTCTCTGTTCACGGCATTCCATGGAGATTATATTTGGACCATGAGGTCTCCTAAAGTAGGGTTTTGAGACTCATCCAGCGAACTGCTTTTGCCGTAGGCCTCTGAACAGCTTCCAAAATAAGTTTGTTCCTCTGCAAGTGAGGAGGCCTAACAAGGGTCCCTTTCTTGAGGTGAGGACAAATAAAGCAATTGGTTAGGTTATTGAAACACGGTTCCTCGAATGATCGAAACCCTTGCCTTAAATGGAATAAGGCATTATTAGCCTTCTTAGCGTTCGCCTCAGTAGTGAGAGAATTCGGGAGATTGTGCGTCAAAACAGTGCCCGTGTTGTTTCCCCATCCACGACTTGTAACGGCGCTCCACCGAGGGAGTAAGGGGGACTGTGCCGTCTGATCTGCACAACTTTGTGCTTAATGGTATTGAACTCGATGGAGTTCACTTCAGACTGTTTACAAAGGCACTACTATCATTCTGTAGGGTGCTCGCACCAGAGCTATTGCGCACGATACGCCAGACTTCAGTGTTCTCGGCAAACACCATCGGTGAGGACGATAGTTCAGATGGTATATCGTTGATGGAGATAGAGGAAAGCAGTTGCCCCAGGATGGCGCCTTGTGGGACTCGGTTGGGGCTGTGTCTGGCATAGGGTACGAAGGTGTCCACCCGCACACGATAAAAACGGTCTGATAGATAGGGTCCGAGCTAGCAGAAAAGGTTACTCTCGACACCACAACAGTGTAGCTTGTCGAGTGAAACAGAATGCTTCACTCGATCGAAAGTCTTGACTCAGTCAAGGTAAACAGCATCAACCTCCTCTACCCTGTCAGCAACGGTGGCCCACTGGTCTACAGCTAGCGGTAATTTCGTAGTGTACGGACGGCCGCAGAGGAAGCTGTTTTTCTCGTCGCAAAAATAGTTGTTATTAGCGTGAGTTGTGAGTGAGTCGTCGATTAACGCTTGAGGGCTCTTGGACACACAGGGGGGCAGGGCAATCAGGCGATAGTTACAATGCTGGTTGTGCTGCTTGCCTTTGAAGATGGGGATGATGTTCTTCGACTTTCAGCACCCGGGTATCGTTCTCAAATCATAGACCGTGTAAACAGGATGCTTATCGGAGCAGATAGCTCCATAACTTAGTGAGTGAGGACTGAAAGGTATACAAAGTCTGGTACGGCAGACGAGAGCTTACTCATCCGAGGTCTTGTTAGCGCAGCATCTGCAATGGTGTCTATCGTAGAGATTCCTTCGAAAGTGTTGGCAATTTTTGCCACGGGAAGGTTTGGCATGCTGTTTGTAGACACACTGCTGCAGGCTTCATCTAGGACTGCAGAAGCTTCGCCTTCGAAATTCGTAAGCTCCAGCGGGTCGGCTAGATGGGACACACCGCCCTTGGCTTCATCGGTTTTTGAGACGAACTTGTGCGGGCGCATAGGATTATCAGCGAACAATCTGGTTAGGGGCCGCCGGAAATCAGGTCGATTATCTCTGCCAGGTTTTTGGGCAATGAGTTCGAAATCGCGCAGAGAAGCGGTGATCATCTAGATTCTCTGACATTCCTAACTGACCCCACGATGGACAAATTGCGTGGACCAACCCTAACGTCTCGAACCTCAATTGCTTTTGCGGTTTTCGGCCAGTCATGAAGTATGAAAGTGTTGAATGCTCACTGTTGAATTTGTCAATGTCTGCTAGGTTATTTCGAGATTGCTGAAAGTTTACCGATGGTGAAAGGTGGTCCCACGTTACACACTCTTCTCTGAATAAACCACATTATTATTCATCATTCCTATGTCAGCTACTGTCACTCTTTTCTTTACCCTTATTTGGTCCGAGACCTGTAAACGTCCAAATGCTAAAATTAGACATTCTCCTTCTATATCTTTTTTTTGAGTAACTCCTGATTCCTATCGTTTCTGGATGCGCGAGCAGTCGTCTTAGTCCTACCCAGCCAATGGCTATTCGTTTGAGCCAGTTCAATCCCATTTTATCGTCCACTATTATTGTGTGGTGCCCGGTTGTCGATTTGTTACACAGACATATTCTCTGTTTGATCTATGAGGAGTTTCACACTCAAGGTGGGAAATTTAATTCCCTCGTACATCGAATAAGTTGGTGCCGTATTAAATCCAGTTATTAAGAGCGCCTTCTCACTGACCGTTTGGAAGATAGTCTATCACCGTCGTCGGATACTGAGAGGGTCATTTAGTGGATCGACAGATTGCGCGTTACTCGGTGTGAAGTTGAATCTTTTGCAAACGATTCAATATTACTCGACTTCCTCAACGTTCATCCGGACACCTGGGGCTGTAACAGGAATTCGTAACAACACTCTTCTGTTACGTAATTCAGGCATTCTGCGAGAATGACTTAGTGGAACGTTGTGGAAATTGCCATCTAACCTAACAATTATGGCGGTATCGAAGCTGATCCTGCTTCGCTGGACGAGCATTCTGCCACCATTCTATCAACCGCTCCTCTGCCTCTCAAGGCTGCTACATCGTCTCAGGAACCATCACACCCTTCGGACGAGAATCGGTTATATACTGGAAACTACGGTGACGTTCCATGTTCTGTTAACCTCAATTCTTCAGAGATTACGTGAGAGTTTTGCTTGTCGAATGCCTTGAGTGTCTCTAAGTCTTTTCTGAAGGTAGGGTCCCACTTGAATCGAGTGCTGTTATACACGGTTGCTGTTTGTTTTGGGCTCTCAACAATAAGCCGGGATTCGGCCCAGATATGACGATAGGGATGGTGGTGGCCCCACCGGAGAAGGCGGGGAGTATGTCCATATCCACCGCTGTTTCCCCCGCTAAGATTTACCGTGCTCTGATGAATTTTTCCAATAAAGTTTCTAATGGTCCGTTAAGAGGAGAGCTGACCTCGAAGACGGAGGAGCTCAAATTGAGATGTAGACTGCTCAAAGTCCGGAAGGGAAACCGTAGGCCGATGGAGTCCGAACCCGTCCCGAAAGCCGGGACCAAACTCAGCACAACGCAAGAGGATAATATCAGCCCGTCTGTACAACAGCGAGCCCCTGAAACAAATCCTTATTTTTCAGACCCTGCTGATTCGTTAGACAGGTCTCTCAGACCGTTGATTTTTAAGGCCAGTCTTCTGAAGATTCAGGTGGATAGTTTCGACGGATCACCCTAACTTTGCCGGAAATTTCCAATGTAAGGTAGCAGGTAAATTAGTTGACAAAAGATCGAAGCATGTATATTGGTTGCATTATTGTCGCGGAACGGCGAAATAGGCGATTAAACGCACCGTACCCTTGTCAAAGGAAGTGGGGTTCACGGAGGCTACGGGTGTTCAGCGCCAACAATATGACTGTCGCTATAATATGACGCACGCCATAAGTGGAGAATTTTGCATGAGTCCCAAATCAGTCGCTGGCGATGTTGATGGCTCGCGTGGACTAGCCAATCAGATAAAGATCTATCAGGCATTGATGATGTAACTAGATTACGGTGCAGAGCTAAACTACTTAACCAACCTCATTAAAACAGTGGAGTGACTGCTCCACCACCTACAGGGAAGATGGTCAGAAGTAGATGTGAGCATAACTGTGTGTGAAAGGAAAATTGCATCCGGCGACCTGTTGAATTTTGTGGAGAGAAGAGTAACATTCAGCGCTGATCAGTGTGGCCAGCTTGCTGCTCGCTCAGAAAGCAGGACGTGCAATTGATAATCCTCTCTGGATTTAGGTAGTCGGGATGCGAAGTTGAAGTAGGTGTACATCATGAGAAGGTGAGCGTAAGGTGTTCTGTCTGTAAAAACAACTACGATGTATCTGATTGTGTTCGGTTCAGCGTTCAATCATTGAAGCAACGCAGAGGAATGTTGGAGAACACCGAACGCTGTTGTGCTAACATGAAATCGAGCCATGTGGCAGGGTCTTGTGGGGTACGCATACGATGTGCGGTACCGGATCGTGGTCGACGCCATCATACGCTGGTTCTTGAGCACGAGCCTAAACTGGGCAAGGAGGAAATGGTTAGGTCATCCGTGTACAAGCTAAACCGTGTGTGCCCAGGATTCGTCCCGATCTGGTTGGTTGGCCCAGATGCGTCGGTGACAACATATGCCTTTTTGGATAACGGGTCTGACGCTAAGGTTTGCTCATCAGCTGGCGCTACTCATTCGGTGGAATCGAATCATCCGATCAACCCGGCCGAGTCGTTCAAGATTATCTATCGAGTCGGTGGAGCGCAATCAAAGTGGATCAGAGGTCGTCTACTAGCCATTGCAGAATCCATCGCAATCCGCTTACATCCGCCCCCATTATGCTCACAAAAACGTCCGATCAAAACACTGAACCTTCCGTGGCCTTGTATTGATAGCCCAGATCGATCCGTTAGATAGAAGTACCGATCTTCCGGAAACGTTCATGATCCATTTCACTGGCACTACGTAACTAGATTTCACGAGTTTGACTAACTGAACAATAATGATCACCATCCCTCATCCCACGGACATGGTTGGCGGCATCCGATTCGGATTAGCCTATCACAGTGACCGAAGCCAAAGGACGCCTGCGCTTGGCCATTACCGCTGTTGGCTTGCGTTGCACCAATTGCAGTTCCACCAACACACCACATATCCTGTGTAAACCCGAAAGAATAAGACCGGGAGGTGTGCCAGTGGGGCCGTTCTGTTCAACCGGCCAATGCTGGTTAGCCAGTTGATAGGCTAATGAGGAAAGGAAACCCCTATCTTTTGGAAAATAAACAGAGAGAGGCTAAAATGACGAGATCTGCACTAAGAAGAAAGATTTTAGAAGTGAAATACAAGAAGCATTGCAGCATAGGAGTGCTGCTTAGTGATTTCACAGAATACAAGGATGAAAAACGAAGTTCTCATTAGACTATGAAAAACCAGGCAGACCTTTCATCATAAAATACACCGAGAGAGCCGAAGAAAAGAATGGACAGGAGACCACAGATGCTCAAGATTGTGGAAAGGGAAGCGATGAGTTATCAACGAACAGGAGAAGAATGGATACATCAATATTACCTACCTGACCGGAACCTAACGTACCCGCCGCCTCTTCGCCGACGGGGTACTATGAGTACGTTGGTGACCTACTAGCCCCAAACGGCCAGCGCATTCGCGGCCGCACACATCGCAACGCCATATAGTCACGTCACTGCGACCTATGGCACCGATGGTTCCTTTGCGTACCGCACGCTTCCGCTCGCGACCACGCAGTAGTTGCTCGTTGAACGCTCGGACGCCCGCCCGAACC
>QNGE01001170.1:61400-74201 GCA_008508345.1 Paragonimus westermani
CCTGATCATTGCTCACAAGCGAGAGTGGTTGAGCGTTCAGATTTGATGATTCGGTCGTGCCTAATGTGAGGTCAATGGCGCAGTGGTCAACACGGTTGCCTCAGGATTGAAATGGCCGGAGTTCAAATCCCGGCCGTGGTAAGAAGATGCGCTACTGACGAGCTCTAATGAGAGAGAAACTCGATTCTATTGCTTCTTTGCGAAAGAGGCTGGTTGGAAAGTCTATCTGAATGCGAACGCTGCGATCAAATGTAAGTGATGGTCTACTCGAAAATTAATCAACTCCCCGGCTTCTCATCAGTGATCCAATGTGGATAAATGCCAAATTCCCTACAGCGTTGTCTGTAGGTGAGCGAAGAATATTATCCTAGTAGGCGCACGGTAAACGATCGTTGAAGCCTATCAGACTTGCGTATATGGCAGTAAATGAAAATGCAATACCCGAGTTGGGGCCGAGCACGCATTTTGCAGAGCGTCAGCTTCGCAGCTGGTAGACTTAACGTCTCTGTGATACAGCCCATTGTTCTCTTAATTTTTGCTACCTGGAAGCATGCGTGTTCGGAGAAATTGAAGGAGTTTGAGTGCCGTATTCCTAGATTTCTGACCGAAGTGGCTGTTTCTGTTTTTATCAGAATCGAACTATACAGAATAAGAATCGGACTTATAGGAAGTGCAAAACAGTAACAAGCACGGTAACGCAGAGCGTATATCGTGGAATCCTATGTTTTTACCTGTACAGGACATCAACATTATAAAACAAATGCATAACAAAAGGAGACAAGGCATATCGGTCACATTCACCACATTCACCACACCTTGAATGAGCATGCGGATATCTGTAATTCCGTGGCGGTCTGGATTCCAAACATTCAGGTCTTCTGACATCCGGTTCCCCAAGTTTTCCATTGAATTCAGTAAAGGCTTATGCTTCAGTTATGCGGTTTCCTTCATATGCAACAGGAGCTCCAATTAATGACTCATTAGAATTTGGAGAAACAGAGTTTATTTCAGCAGACTGACCTATAGAATTGGACTCATCCTAATCAGCACGTCTTTGATAGCGATAAAGGTGTTCCAAGTCAAGAATAATCCCTATGCGATTCCAGTGAGGTGAAAGAGTTAGTCCGTTAGCCTCTGAAAAATGTAGCGTCAGCTGTTTTTGTGCAGTCAAGACATATACGCAGAGGACGATGTTTGAAAAAGATTGCAGGACTCTTTCAAGCTGCTAAAAATGGCGGACTTCAGCGTGCGCACAACATTTTCTGCAAGTCCATTGGATTATGGGTATCGCAGAGCAGCAAAAATTGTCGACATTCAAGTCATTCAATCCATTCCTCTAAAAACTTCGCATCGGGGTGAGCACCATTGTCGATTATTAAAGCAGCAGGTACACCCTCGCGACAGAAAACTTCTATCGAAGCATGTTGTGTGAAGCCTACACTCGGTGATGTCGTGAGGAAAACTCCAGGCTATCTAGAATAAGCACCAGCTATCACTAGGTCATAGTATTTCCCCAGAAAAGGAAAACACTAGTAAGCGTAAACTCTGAAATGTTTCAGACGTAACAGGCTATTGGAACCTTTTTGATTGTTTCGCATGAATCTTGTGCACACATTTGTCTGCTTCGTATTCCGGCAACCAGCATGATAAGCGTGCAAGCGACTTTATCCAATCAACTCCCAAGTGTCCGGAATGCATGTCCGCAGGAACTTCATATTTTAGAGTCAGCGGAATCACAACACGATCATCAGAACACAATGATCCATCCGAGGTAAAAAAGAACCTTCACGGCGACAGTAAAATGCGGGAAATCTACGCCGCTCTTGTTGTGTCCCGCCAAGCCCTAAGGCAGAGATAACAAGACTGAAGAATTTTTGAGTGTCAGACGCAAGTGCATCCCTGTTTACTAGCAGTGATTGAATTAGTAAACAGTTAGCGTCGTTACAGCCCGAGTAAGATGACGGAATTGTAGATAAGAGTTCAAAATGGTGAACTGTTTTTACACCACGATTAACAGTTGTGTAATTGTAGGAGCTAAGAGCAACGCTCCAGCTCACATCATGGCAGCAGATGACATTGCCAGCGTTTTGCTGGGATGATACAAGAATTTTGAGGCTTTGTGATCCACTGCAATAGCGAACGGCAAACGAAATAGATTCTTACGCGTTCTTTCAACAGCAACGTACTCTAAGAGCTCCACGTTACTTCTGAGAATACCCACGTTTGGCGTTAGACAGACGACGCGAAATGCATATAACGGGTCTATCACACCGTTCAAGAACCGCACCTATTTCGTTGGGAGAGACATCGGTAATTACAGCTGAATGATCCTTGACAGAGAACGGTTTCAAAACAGCCGTAGTTTAAAGATGACGGAGCAAAGTGCGAAAAGTTTCCTCGTAGTAAGTGGACCAAGAAAAATTGTTGAAGGATAACGTACCAAACAAAAAAGCAGCACACCGAGCGGAGTTCAGAATAAAACGTGAGTGGTATCGGAGTACACCCAGAACAGAATGGAGTTCATGAAGGTTAGTCGGTGAAGCTGCATTCACTAGTGGAGCTAAGCGTTGCAAATCCGGTTTGAAGCCATAGTTATCAACAAAGAAACCAAGACGTGAAAGAGAAGAAACTGAAAAATGACACTTTTTGGGTTATTGGTCACATTGGGTTCAAAAATCGCCTCAACAGAGAAAGAAGACGATAATCTTGAGTTGCGTTATAAGCAACATGAAGAACAACATCGTCTTGATAGGTTTCGTCACCATTTAAGTCTCTAGTAATTGTATTCATGACATCCTGGAATACAGCTGTCGAAATGTTCGAACAAAAAGGTAGAAAAATGTATCGATACAGTCCTACTGGTGTGTTAATCACAGTCAAGTTGCTTGATACTTCATCAAGTGGAATTTGTGAGTGAGCATCCTTGAAACTAATTTTTTGAAAGACCTTGGAACCTGACAAACGATATAGTACATCCTCAGGTTTTTCTGTTGCGCAGGTACGTTGTAGTAGACGTATTCACCGTTAACCTACAATCATCACAAATTTTCGGTGTAACCTCATCAGCTTTTAATGTAGTCACTATTGGAAATGCCGGGTTTGACGAATCAATGAGTGTTATCACTCCCTTGTCACATGGATTGCGATGCTTTGCGCACAGATTCTCGCAAACTAAATAGAGTGATTCGTCCCTTCACAAAGACTGGGTCTCCAGAAGCGTCAGGTTTCACCTTTGGTATTTGCATTCCCTCTGTAGCCTTAGAGCAGTCCAGTGTGAGTTGTTTAATGTCAACTTCATTTATTGGTGTTGGTAGAGAAATGTCAGAATGTAGCAGTCGTACAACTTTAAGTCCAAGGCCAGAAGGACCTGAACTTAAAACTAGAAACTGACAATCAGTAAGGCTAGCATCAGGCAACTTCGCCAATACGGTGCAGCAGCCTACAAAAGGCAGCAAATGACATGCAATACCACGAGTGTTAACCTGTGAGAGCCGCAGAACAGCATCAGGGTAAAATACATCTAGGTCTGAGTGCGAGACTATGGACTCACCACTACCGGTGTAAACCATAAAATAGTGACACGCGCCAGAGGCAGGCCCTAATGTTGTCAGAATATGAGAAGTGTTTTAGGGCAAACAGATAGAGACAGAGAGTAGAAATGTGATCAGTCAATGATTACACGTTCAAGTTAGAGTTTGTCGATAATTGACATAGATATTTGGACTTACATATTGTGGAGGACACTCCCACAAACTTTCATTCCAGGTGCGGTGAGTTACCCAATCAGCGATGATTCAGAAAACAACGAACAGCGCCATACAATGTTTATTGCCACGATCGAGATGAAAAACAATGGTACAGCCAGAAGGTGTCCTGCGTATAACGGGCGGAGCGGAAAAAGTGAGGAAATTACAGTGAGCGGAAATAGGACATACCGTTGAGATAAACAAACATGCCGCTATCGAGAGTATCAAATTTCACAACAAAATACCAACAAAAGTTAAGCCATTTTAAGGAGTCGCTACAGAGCTCCCCCCAGAAGACCACTAAGGCAAACGGGGGCCTTCGTTACACAGTATGGGTGCAATAATAGTGTAGATAAACTGTGATGTCCACTGGTAGGCAACTGTCTAATTAGTAAGAAACACAGGGGAATAACAGGGGGAATAGTCCATAAGAAGGTCGGCCGCGGACTAAAGGTGCGCCGGTTGAAACCGTTATTTAGATAATTCAAATCATTCAGTCTTTGGTGCATCTATCGCGGCGGGCTACCCAAACCCAAAAGACTCATGAGTGAGAAAAAAGGGGAGGTAGGTTAACCCAGTGCTGAATGACAGCCTTCTGGATTTGTCTCTCCGTTGCACCAAGTCCACTTTATCTAAAACTAAACAGACGGTGAAATACCTGTACCAGGTAGAAAAGATAAACTTACCGTGTTGACAAACCGTTCACCAACGATGCCACTGAAGACCTGAAACTTTTCCATTTATTGTATTTAGCTTTGCGCCATTGTAGCCAAGATTACGCTCGAAAAGATCTCGGGAAAATGTGTTAGTGTATTCAGAGGGAGAAAAATGACATCATTATAATAACAGGACAGTTTTTACAAAAGAATTTGTTAAATGTAGAAAACGCTAACTTATTCTGCGGACCTTACAGGTCTTTGGACGCGTCCACCCTGTCAGTCACGCAGTGGAGGGGAAGGTGCAGGGTTGGTGTCCGATATGTTTGGTGTATGTTCGAAACGGGACGGCGAAACTGAAGGTGTGGGTTATACATTGGTGTCATCTTCTTCAGCGAAGGCGGGTTTGACTTGATCAATCGAAACGACGTCACGCTTATTATCACGCTCGACAGTGAAAGATTTTTCGCTTTGTTGCAACACACGGAAAGGACCTGTATATGGAGGCTGCAGAGGCCTGCGAGAGTCCTCTGCGCGTACGAAGACGTGAGAACATGAAGAAAGCTTCTCGTGCAAATGCACGGATAAAGACCGCCCCCGTGGTTGAAATGGACGTAATTGTCGCATGTGATTCTCTAAGCGTGCCATATACATTCCGTTATCGACAGGTTTCGCTGTGAAAGTAGACGTATGGTACAACCGTAGGTGAGCTGAGCTGGTGTAGCTTTCAAGTCCACCTTGACGATGTTACGGAGCCCAAGGAAGACTAGAGGTAAGACCTCTTGCCAAGTTGGGTTCGAGTGAGCACGGAGGGCTGCCTTCAACTGACGATGAAAGCAATCTACCATCCGGTTAGACTCTGGGTGATATACGGTGGTGCGAATGTGTCCGCACCAGAGGACATTCAAGAGATTTGTGAAAGACCCTTCAAAATGAGAACCACGATCAGTAGTCACGACTGCAGGGCAACAAAACTGCACAACCCAACGCGCCAAAAAGGCGCCAGCCACCGTTTCAGACGCGCAATCAGGGAGTGGAATTGCCTCTGGTTACCTAGTAAATCGGTCGACATAAGTCAAGAGGAAGGTAAAGCCGTTAGAAAAGGTCGATGTGCAAGTGATGAAGACGTGCATCAGGTGTAGGAAAGACACCGACAGGGCTCTTGGTGTGCCTATGAACTTTGGAACGTTGACAGTGCAGACAGCAACGAACCCAATTACCAACGTCGTGGTTCACTTTAGACCATACAAAACGTTCAGTGGTAATCTTCACAGAAGCACGTATGCCGGGTGCGACAGGTTATGCAGTGCGTTGAACACTTCACGACGAAACGATAAGGGCACTACAGGCCTAGGTACACTTTGGGAAACATCACACAGGATGAGGTCCTCAGAGGAAGTCAATGGAACGGACAGTATTTTGAGGGAGGCACTTCGACGAAGATGCTCTATATCCAACCCGCCTACTTGAGCAGCGGCCATGGCGGCCAAAACTAGAGCAGTAGCCGTAGACTTGTTTACCTGATATGAACGTGATAGAGCGTCAGCCACAGGATTGAGGACACATGAGATGACGTACATCCGTTGTAATCCAAGTGCCTGATTTCTCTGGGAGAATACCTGTCTGACGATGAATTCAGTGAACACACCAATGGCTTATGATCAGTGTAGACCGTGAATTGTCAGCCTTCAACCGCGTGCCGAAAATGGCGCATTGCGAGGTAATTTGCAAGCAATTCTCTCCCAAACGTGCTATAGCGAAACTCGGTAGGCTGCAGCCGTTTGGAAAAGAATGCTAGCGGTTGCCATTGACCATCGACGAACTGCCGAAATACAGCTTCAACGGCTGTGTCGGAAGCGTCGATTACGATCGATAACTCTGCACTATGGTCAGGATGCGTAGGCAGGGCTATTTTGGAGATGGCTTCTTCAATCTCTTTGAAAGGCCGTGCGCGCTCTATCGGTGAATAACAGTTTACCACCGCCTCCGCGGAGGAGGTCGGTCATCAGCTGCATTATATGTGCACAACGGGGAATAAATCAACGCTAGTATTTTACCAGGCCACAGAATCTGTAGATTTGTTTGAAGGAGGAATGTTCAGGTGAATCCTGTATGGCTTGAACCTTAGCAGGAAGGGCGGCAGTACCCTAGGCCGAAATCTGATGACCTAGAAACTCAATAGCGGTTTTGCCTAGCTGGCATTTTGATGGGTTGACTGTAACGCTGTAGTTAGCCAACCGTTAGTCCAAACTACGTAGGTGCGATAAGTGCTCCTCCTCAGAAGAGCTAGCAACCAGGATGTCGTCGAGGCATAAATAAACAAAGTCCAGACCGCGGGCGACTTCGTGCATAAAAGGCTGGAACGTCCGGGTGGCGTTGGTCAATCCAAATGGCATTCGCAGAAACTCGAAAATACCAAATGGATTAATCACAGTGTTTTCTGGTGAATCTTCGGCCGCCACAAAAATTTGGTGATAGGCGCGGACTAAATCGATCTTGCTGAAGATGTTTTTGCCTGAGAGGCAAGTCGTAAGATCGTGCATATGCGGAATAGGATACTTATCGGGGACTGTAACTTTATTGAGTCTACGGTAGTCACCGCAAGGATGCCGGATCCCTTGTTTTTCAGAACCAAATGCAACGGAGAGGCCCAAGAAGTGTCGGAAGAGCGAATTATCCCAAGCTCGAGCATGTGTCCGAACTCTGCCCTAGCGACTTTGAGCGTCTTACGTGCCAACCTGCGGGGCCTTGCCGATATGGGCAGGCTTCTTGTTCTAATTTTATGTGTGACATTGGAGGTCACGGCGGGTACGGCGTTTGATATCCGGGCCAATTGTGGGAACTGTTTAAAAAGTTCCGTAAAAGACGGTGAGGCAGCCGGTGTTGCATAAAGAGAACTGATGACTGCGACAGTCGTGCAGTTGCCGTCGATGCTTAATCGAGTAACAGCATCTATTCGTTTCCGGCGTCGCGTATTGACTGAAAGGCCGAAATGCCAGAGGAAGTCGATGCCAATGATGGCAAACGGTACGGCAGCAACGACAAAAATCCAAAGGAAGTTTCGTTGGAGACCCAAATATAACGTCAGCAAACGTTGGCCAAAAGTCTGGATGTCAGTGCCATTGGCGGCACGGAGATGAGGAGCGCCGGACCGTGTCGCAGGGGAGGCCTGTGGGACTACGCTAACCTGCGCTCCTGTGTCCATCAAGAATGCAGTCCCTGTGGAGAGGGCCCAAACGAACATGAGGCGACTGGGGGTGGATTTGCCGGTGACGTCGGTCACCATCACGCGTCAGCGATCCGGGGAAAGGAAAGAGCGAGGCATTGTACATTTGATAGCCTCAGCACCGTACCGTTCATGATACCAGCAGAAGCCCTTAAGGGGCTGTGAATTACGTCGACGTGGTGAGACCCGCTGTTACAAAGACATCGCGTGGACCGATTTCGGAAATGACCCATTGTCACCTCATCTAAGTTCATCCTCAAAGCGACTACTTCTGCCATTAAGGCCCTGACCTCTGTAAGGTCGATTGAGTGTGAGCTTACAGACTGTTCTGCAGCTGATGTGGTGGGGATGGCAGTTAATCTAAAGCTATTAGAATTGTACAGGAATGGTTGAAAGCTCTCGACCACTTGATCGGTGATTTCGGCAGCTTCTGAGAGCGGTTGTGAGTGGGCTACGGACACAATAGCCTGGACTGTCTCCGTCAGCCTCTGCATTCATAGCTCTCGTAGCAGTGACCCGCCCATGTGGGAGCCGCCGAGAAGCTGTAGCATCTAACGAAGCAGCGTAGAGGGGCGCTTGCCACCCAGCTGTAACCCTCTGAGTAACTGCTGCAAGCGGGTCTTCTCGGATGGGGTTATTCGCTTAATTACAGCCTCCTTAAGGGTGTCGTAGCGATGTTCCGCAGGCTGAATAAAGAGGATGTCAAGCAGTTGCACTGTGACTTTTTCAGAAGCCTAGACACTAACTGGCTGAAGTTCGCCTCATCAGACGCAATTCGGTCGTTGACGAACTCGGCCTCAATATAGACAAACCATAGTAACGGGTCCATATCAAGAAATGAAGGAACTGTTACAGTAGCCGCGCCGACGGTGTGCGAATCGAGTGGTTTGGTATGTTCGTTAGACATGGCTGTTAATCCCGGACGACCAGTGATTGTTCGAGCAACGCTTAGTCTTCTCGCAACGTCTATCGATACGCTGGATCCACGATAGTCGCGTCAGTAAGTAACGAGCGTCTATAAATTCTGAGCCCGTCGAGCAACCAATTCGGATCCAAAAGTGAAGACGGTCGTATTGGCGAGTTTCTTATTAATAAGGCGCTAATGTTAAAAAACAATATGCTAAACCAAATAGTGGAAGACAACAAAAATCCTCGATATTGAATCCACCCAGTACACAATTCCCGGGACTAACGGTTCACGTAAATATGACCGAACGCAACAGTCACCTAATGGCGAAACGGTCAGGCGAAAATGAAACCGTTGAATATATAAACAAAGGTCCGACGAAGGAAAGTAAGGAAGAAAAAACTACGCGGAAACAAGTTTTACAAGTAAACAGTATCAAGAATTAATAATGCATCAAGATCCGCATTCAGATGAGGAATGAGTTGTCACGCGCGTAAATTGAGCGGTAGTGTCAGATCGTAAGAAGGGCGCGTAATCGGTATAAAGAATTCCAACATAAGGAGACGAATCGATAAGAAGGGAATCAATAAAGCTGGGAACTTGGCCACCAACATTCTATTAACAAATGACAATCAACAAACACTCACGCAAGCAGCTACTTCAACAACGGCAACGTCCGATAATTCGCAATAGGTAAAAAGTGAGTGAACGTGACACTAGATGAGGAAATTCAACCAGACCTAGCATTTCACAGTGGCAATGTAGTCAATGGGAAAATTAACGCGATACCGTCAAAAAGTATAATTCACAACAGGTAAGAGTTCAGACGGGCTATAGCCGGTCGATTACGAACAACGCAACGAGTAGACGAGAAATATATTGTCAACACGTAAAATCGACGAGAGCGAGCGAAGAGTGAGATGAAACGTCAACACAGCAAAACGTCACGCGAGCAGGCACCGGAGCAGAAACGTTCGAGTGCGCGGGTGGTCTGCCGGTAACCATGCTCGTTCGAACAAAAGTTTAAAAACACACAAAATGTGGTGGAAGGGAGAGAGTACAAATGTTAACTGTAACTTCAACACAGTTAGCCATAAACAAATATAGTCGCTACACAGAGAACTCACTCACCAAATGACGTGAAGTTCTGTTGGGCTCCTTAGTTTGTGGGGACTCTCTCACAAACTTTCATTCCAGGTGCGGTGAGTTACCCAATCAGCGATGATTCAGAAAACAACGAACAGCGCCATACAATGTTTATTGCCACGATCGAGAAGAAAAACAATGGTACAGCCAGAAGGTGTCCTGCGTATAACGGGCGGAGCGGAAAATGTGAGGACATTACAATGAGCGGAAATAGGACATACCGTTGAGATAAACAAACATGCCGCTATCGAGAGTATCAAATTTCACAACAAAATACCAACAAAAGTTCAGCCATTGTAAGAGGTCGCTACAATACTGACTGGATATGACCCACTTTGCCACAGCTGAAGCACTTCGCCTGTCCTTATGGACGCGAATACTGAGAATGTTTGTGTCCACGTGATGCGGATTTCCCAAATTGTTGTGGAACTTATTTTTGGATTAATTCCATTAGAAGGCTGAACGGATGACCTTGGCGCACGGAAATCAGTGTGCGTTTGAATGTGTTATCTTTTCTAGGCCTTGGATTAGTGTATTCGGAATAACTGTGCAGAAGAACCTCTGTTGTCTCCGCCACCTCTTTTACATCCTTATACTGTCCACTTACTTTTCCAATAACCGGAAACCTCTGATCGTTATGCAAGAGAAGTTTCTGCTGTACTTCTGGCAATTTAATACTAGCAATCAGTCGATCACGTAAGTGATGTTCTAACTGGATGTCGTATTCACACTTTGCTGCCTTCGTTTGTAGTTGTACGATGGAATCACGTACCGATTGAGCTTCTGAACGGATTAGCACATTGAACTCGGCTCTTATAAACGCCACAAAACTGACCGGTTCTAAGTGTTGAAGAAGTTTTTCAGCCCTAGATATGAACTATTGACTGGTGTCTCCGGGAAAGTCAATTTTGTGATAATTGTATAAGCTTCCATGCCAGTGAGATTTAGGAAGAAAGCAACTTTCTCCTTCTCGTCCAAATCAGCTTTTGTGATGCACCAAATGTCAGACCCCTCCAACTAATCTCCCACTTCTCGAGCATTTGAATTAGTAGATAATTGATCCATCTCAATGATTATTCTAAATTATGCGGAAGTGGAACGCCACACTGAATGAGATGTCCAGTGGATGCGATCCGTACTGCTGCTCTGAGGATATCTCTGTGTAGCAACGGAGATGATTTGAACGACAGGCAAATCCGGAGATTTGCCGAACTAGTCGACTGACTCCGTTAGTCTTTATTTTTCCGGAAGTCCGCACACATTTGACACGGGACGCAGACAGAACGTACGGCTGGCGACCTTGAAAGAGAATTCTGTGCTATTGATCACTGGTTGATTCAATTCACTCGGTTTAAACATCGAGTGAGCATGCAAATTTAGGGAAGGTGAAAAGTACGAGGAACAATGAAAATTATGAAGTGCGAAATGCTCTGCAAAACTCTATACCTGCACACTGCCCCTAGGTTGGTCGGAAAGTGTTAATACCAATCAAATTTGAAGCGGCCTTCCTGCATATCACATCTGGAAGACAGCAAAAACCGGATCTCGGAGGGTTTTAGCGTTATTGGACGCAAAAGACATCAGAAAACTTAGGATTAAACTTGCCTAGATTTGCAAGACAGATGACATCGGAATCTTGTACACAGATGGACGGTCATCTGGACGGGGCTTCGTTGATGACTGACAAAACGATTAAACGTCACATTGTTCGCGAATCTACCAGCCAGTATGGAATTTTGAGTATCTACGCATTGTAGAATATTCCTCCACATACTGGGTATTCTTGAAATCTATAACGGAACGTAATATGACTTGATATGCTGAAAAGTGTGAAGTGACCATGTGGACCATGACGAGTCGTGTAAAACGTACTTTTTTAAAAAGGCTTTCATGTGATGTTAATAGTTCTGGGTCAGTTGACAAAATGTACAACTTCGGCAAGCAGTTATCATACAGGGCAGTAGAATGTCGCTCTTGGTTCGCCATGCATTCCAACTACCTTGCTATCTATTTTGGTTGTTGGCATTATTGAAATAGTTTGACTGCTCGTCTGCGCTCTATCGTTCGTTCGACCGTCCAAGGTAATGAAAAGATTTTGCGGTCGTTGGCTAACTGATTGGTCGTGCTGCGAGTTCTGTCGTGCTTTGTTCGCAACTCATTGTCCCCGTTCGTTCGCAACGAATGTCGTTGTCCATTACTTGGTTTTCTGGTTTAGTTATTGTGGACTGTAGGCACGATTCTAGGACTAGAAACGTTCCCGTCCTCTACGAACAGCTTTTACTGGTATGCGATTAACACAGAACCATGGTATCGATTTGCACTATGCAGCCAACATATGAATTGCAGTCTGTTTTATAACACACCAAAGTTATCAAGTGGCTTATTAGGACAGTTTGAGGTGGAGAGAGAAGTACGGAGGGCATTGCGCGATTTTACTACGGTCAAGTGAGATATGGTGGCGAAGTATTATGTTCAGTGTTCTGTACTTTTGTATATTGGTCACTAATCACAGCTGGCTACCATTAAGTATGCTGTAAAAGCGTATCAGGGTGATCGGATAATTATGAACGGGTGTACATATGTGTAAATGTGCATTGTATCGGATGACAATTTGTTAAGTCTTTGCTTACAATTCTGTTCAAAACCAATTCTGCCAGAGTTATTAGTAAATTTTGAAACCTTGGTCAATACGCCCACTGGTCCAGTTGATAGCTTGTAGCTAGATCGAAGTATATGTGACGTTATATCACGCAACACCCACCGTTTCCGCCCTGGTCTCGATTTTATGAGCACCAAAATGTCGATACGTGAATTGGGAAGTTTAACCGAATTTCTCGATTGCCACGTCTGGGTCAGAAGTGAGACAGCACGTGTCTCAATTCAAAGAACTTGGCTGGAAAGAGAGGGTATCTCAAGAGATGAAGTTGATCGGACAGTACAGTATAACTGTCAGTTTGATAGGAATATCGAAATCAAACAGGTGCTTGACTACAGAGCAAGGAACCGAAATGCTCCACCGAAGTGAAGGAAGGCGTACGGTCAACGACAGGGGGAAGTACGTAGTTAGTCCAATTACTGGGACGAAGGAACTCTGGGAGGACCCTATAGTTTCAATAGTAA
>QNGE01001170.1:75069-98841 GCA_008508345.1 Paragonimus westermani
TGGTGGGTTGGGTAGCCCGCTCCGACAGCACCACCTTAGGGACGCATGGACAATTCCGGATATTGCAAGCAGACCGACCCCTCTTCACCGTTACCAACCTTCTTCAACGTGGCATACGTAGCTGTTCTTTAATACGTTGGTCCCCCAATCAACCCGCGGTAACTTCGATGTCATTAGCTCCATTTTCTTTTGCTTTTGCCGAAGGCCTTCAAGTGTGAAGCCTTCTAGGGGGGGACGTCTGTAGAGACATTCTTGGTTTGCCACGTATTCCAACTATTTTGCTATTTATTTTGACCGTTGACACTATTGACATTGTTTGGTTGCATGTTTGGATTTTCTCGTAGGTTCGACCGCCCGAAGTCACAATTACACTTGCACCTTCCGGACGCTAGCTACTGGTCTGTTGCGCTTTGCTTCTGTTGTGTCTTGCTTACAGCTCGCTTTCCCGGTCTCTTGGCAATAAACGTCGTTGTCCTATAATCAGTTTTTCTGATTTAGTTATTGTGGAGAATAAGCACGATTCTAGACAGAAACATACCAGTCCTCTACAGGTGTTTATTAGCACCTTGCTTTGTTACAAGGCGTCATGACTGATTTTTTCCGCTGAGGAACGAATGTCTGATAAATGCGATAGATTGACCAAATTAGGTAATCGGACGGATATAATTACATCTTCCTCGTCGGTAGTCATAACCACTTCCGCGACGAGTTGGTGATTTGATAACTGCTAACTGTGAGCAAATAGGCCAGGAACCGATCAGAATATGGCTCAAGACTGTCTGTTTCTGCTGGAATAATAAAAGGCGATGTGATGCTTCCCACGCTGAACCAAACAACGAAACATTGGTTAAAGATTTCACACATTCCTTCAGGGTCACCAGCAACAGTTTTATCCTTGGGAGTAACTGCTTTGACACAGGGGTTTCTGCGTTTCATCAGCTGCATTAATTCCATGCTCACTCTAGGCCACTGATGGCAAACTTCTCTTTGCCCACAAGATGCAGTTGCATCTTGTGTTTCATGTTTTTGAACATGCTGCTAATTTGAGTAACCAGAAAGAAACTTAGTATTTTCCTAAGCTTCCGCCTAAAACTCCTAAGCTTGTCATTTCCTTTCGGAGGGATCAGTCTTGCCACTTTATAAGTATCCGCCCGTCTTGATTTTATGAGCACCAAAATGTCGATACGTGAATTGGGAAGTTTAACCGAATTTCTCGATTGCCACGTCTGGGTCAGAAGTGAGACAGCACGTGTCTCAATTCAAAGAACTTGGCTGGAAAGAGAGGGTATCTCAAGAGATGAAGTTGATCGGACAGTACAGTATAACTGTCAGTTTGATAGGAATATCGAAATCAAACAGGTGCTTGACTACAGAGCAAGGAACCGAAATGCTCCACCGAAGTGAAGGAAGGCGTACGGTCAACGACAGGGGGAAGTACGTAGTTAGTCCAATTACTGGGACGAAGGAACTCTGGGAGGACCCTATAGTTTCAATAGTAACTCTACAGCACAAAACCACTGTTGATAATCTCGGTAAAATCCCCGAGGTTTCTGATTCATACTTGGCTGTTTCCTTTGAAACTGAAGGAAACATATTGTCTCCACCTCGTTCTTTGAACGCAAGTTCCTTCTAAGCCACATTTTTGTTGATGCTATGGACATAAGCCCACACTTACCTGTTGTCAGACCACCTTATCACCCTGTTCCTGATTATATCAGTTTTGATGTTCTCGAGCATGAAGTGAAGAGCATTAATTTTCTTTTGCTTGATCTTTACACAGTACCCATAATCTGCGGGTTCTTTTCTCCCCAGTGAAAACCTTTTTACAAATAGCCCCACCACGAAATGTGGTGAGATCATCTTGGACGTCCCGGAAAATCCTGAACTTCTTGCGACATGAGAATTATCCTACTAGTATCACCGTACCTGTCCACATTATCTTGCGGATGTAAATTTACTACAAACCGTGCTGTAGAATTACTATTGAAACTATAGGGTCCTCCCAGAGTTCCTTCGTCCCAGTAATTGGACTAACTACGTACTTCCCCCTGTCGTTGACCGTACGCCTTCCTTCACTTCGGTGGAGCATTTCGGTTCCTTGCTCTGTAGTCAAGCACCTGTTTGATTTCGATATTCCTATCAAACTGACAGTTATACTGTACTGTCCGATCAACTTCATCTCTTGAGATACCCTCTCTTTCCAGCCAAGTTCTTTGAATTGAGACACGTGCTGTCTCACTTCTGACCCAGACGTGGCAATCGAGAAATTCGGTTAAACTTCCCAATTCACGTATCGACATTTTGGTGCTCATAAAATCAAGACGGGCGGATACTTATAAAGTGGCAAGACTGATCCCTCCGAAAGGAAATGACAAGCTTAGGAGTTTTAGGCGGAAGCTTAGGAAAATACTAAGTTTCTTTCTGGTTACTCAAATTAGCAGCATGTTCAAAAACATGAAACACAAGATGCAACTGCATCTTGTGGGCAAAGAGAAGTTTGCCATCAGTGGCCTAGAGTGAGCATGGAATTAATGCAGCTGATGAAACGCAGAAACCCCTGTGTCAAAGCAGTTACTCCCAAGGATAAAACTGTTGCTGGTGACCCTGAAGGAATGTGTGAAATCTTTAACCAATGTTTCGTTGTTTGGTTCAGCGTGGGAAGCATCACATCGCCTTTTATTATTCCAGCAGAAACAGACAGTCTTGAGCCATATTCTGATCGGTTCCTGGCCTATTTGCTCACAGTTAGCAGTTATCAAATCACCAACTCGTCGCGGAAGTGGTTATGACTACCGACGAGGAAGATGTAATTATATCCGTCCGATTACCTAATTTGGTCAATCTATCGCATTTATCAGACATTCGTTCCTCAGCGGAAAAAATCAGTCATGACGCCTTGTAACAAAGCAAGGTGCTAATAAACACCTGTAGAGGACTGGTATGTTTCTGTCTAGAATCGTGCTTATTCTCCACAATAACTAAATCAGAAAAACTGATTATAGGACAACGACGTTTATTGCCAAGAGACCGGGAAAGCGAGCTGTAAGCAAGACACAACAGAAGCAAAGCGCAACAGACCAGTAGCTAGCGTCCGGAAGGTGCAAGTGTAATTGTGACTTCGGGCGGTCGAACCTACGAGAAAATCCAAACATGCAACCAAACAATGTCAATAGTGTCAACGGTCAAAATAAATAGCAAAATAGTTGGAATACGTGGCAAACCAAGAATGTCTCTACAGACGTCCCCCCCTAGAAGGCTTCACACTTGAAGGCCTTCGGCAAAAGCAAAAGAAAATGGAGCTAATGACATCGAAGTTACCGCGGGTTGATTGGGGGACCAACGTATTAAAGAACAGCTACGTATGCCACGTTGAAGAAGGTTGGTAACGGTGAAGAGGGGTCGGTCTGCTTGCAATATCCGGAATTGTCCATGCGTCCCTAAGGTGGTGCTGTCGGAGCGGGCTACCCAACCCACCAAAACTCGAGGAGAAAAAGATGGGAGGTAGGCTTTCCCCACTGCTGCAACGACANNGTCGGTCTGCTTGCAATATCCGGAATTGTCCATGCGTCCCTAAGGTGGTGCTGTCGGAGCGGGCTACCCAATCCACCAAAACTCGAGGAGAAGAAGATGGGAGGTAGGCTTTCCCCACTGTTGCAACGACAGACGGGAGTGTGCTCTCCCCCCACCGTGCTCTGCGCGTCACCTGTAATATAGAAAGAAAATAAGTATCTGGCGAGCAAAACTTATGTACAGGCTCACCATGTAACCTTCTAGTGTTTGCTGCACGTCGAGTATTGCTTTACAAAATGTTTTTTGTCGTTTTTTGTTTTGAGATTTTTTCTCTTCGTTATCTCTAAAATGAGAAGTTCATTGGAGGGAAAAATAACTACGTTTAATAAACATTGTCTACAAAATGTGCTGGGAAGTGGACGCGACGTCCTGATCGCGTTTAACGTGGGGCAGGTGGCGTGGAGGCAATTGGTGAAGAAGGCTGTGGGGGGGCGGGTTCTGCCACGAATGGCTGCGAAAGTACTTGGGTGATATCGTCATCTACATACGCGACCTTAAGACGATCGATGGAGACGATGTCGCAACGACCATTACGATCGATTTTGAAGTGCTTGGGTGTTCGCCGAAGCACCTTGAAGGGGCCCGAGTAAGGAGGCTGCAGTGGCTTGCGTACTTCTTCGTAACGGACGAGTACATGTGAACAAGTGGCCAAATCCTTGTGCATGTGCACTGGCCTGTTCTGTTCACGGGGAGGTGTGGGCTGAATTTGTCGCATGTATTGCGACAGTGTCGAAGCAAAGTTCGAAGGAAGGGAAGAAGTTGGAGGAGGGGGTGAAACAAATTCACCGGGCAAACGCAGCGTACAGCCATAAAGAAGTTCTGCTGGTGTGCTTTGGAGGTCGGCCTTCAGCGTGTTTCTGATACCTAAAAGTACTAAAGGGAGTACTTCGCTCCATACCTGACTAGTGGTGGCACAAAGTGAAGCTTTAAGCTGCCTATGGAAACGTTCCACTAAACCATTCGAGGACGGATGGTATGCCGTGGTGCGAATGTGCCGGCATCCAAGAAAGTTCGTCATAGCTTCGAATGTTGAGCATTCGAAATGCGAACCGCGGTCCGTCGTAATGGTTGTAGGGCATCCGTAATTGGCCACCCAACGTTCCAAGAAGGCGTTCACGACAGCCTCGGAGGAGCAATTCCTAAGTGGGATGGCATCCGGCCATCTTGAAAATCGGTCAACACAGGTTAGGATGTAGACGTAGCCACGTGAAGGTGGCAGGGGTCCAACTAAATCCAAGTGAATGTGCGAAAACCTGGCATCTGGGAGACCGAATGAAGAAATTGGGCTTCGTGTGTGCTTATGCACCTTGGAACGTTGGCATTGCAGGCAAGCGCGTGCCCAACTACGAACGTCCGAGCTGACTTTAGGCCAAACAAACCGATCCGTTACTAGCTTAACTGTAGCTCGAATACCAGGGTGCGAGAGATTATGAAGCTGGTTGAAGATAGCACGCCTGTATGCTAGTGGCACTACAGGTCTTGGAATACCTGTAGTCATATCGCAAAGAATAGTTCCATCTGCATTAGGCAGCGGAATGGTGCGCAGCTTTAAGGAGTAGCGTTGCAAGGAAGCTTGAAAATCAGGCTCTCGCGCCTGGGCTGCAGCTAGGTCGCTAAGGTCAACGGAAGCAGGTGTGACTAGGGTGGCGTGGACGCGTGAGAGAGCGTCGGCGACAGGGTTGAGGGCACCTGAAACATGCCGTATGTCGCAGGTAAACTGCGAAACATAGTCCAGGTGTCTGATCTCCCTGGGGGAGTACCTGTCTGATGAAGATCCCAGTGCATACACCAAGGGCTTGTGATCAGTAAACACAGTGAAGAGGCGACCTTCCAATGCATGACGGAAATGGCGTATACCCAGGTATATAGCGAGTAGTTCTCTTCCAAACGTGCTATACCGGGATTCGGCTGGTAACAAACGTTTGGAGAAGAAACCTAAGGGTTGCCACTTGTCATCAACAAACTGTTGCAATACGGCACCGACAGCTACACTTGAAGCATCAGTAAAAAGCGAAAGCGGGGCTTGAGGGTTTGGGTGGGCTAAAAGAGCAACATTGGATAGAGCTTTTTTAAGCTCTACAAAAGCAGTGCGTGCTGCGTCCGTAAAATTGAATTTACGTGTACCGCCTCGGAGTAGGTCCGTGAGGGGTTGCAGAAGTTGCGCACAATGAGGGATAAAACGCCGGTAGTAATTAACTAAACCGGTAAAACGACGAAGCTGTCTAAAAGATGTAGGCTCAGGAAAATCATTGACAGCACCTACCTTTGCTGGTAGAACTTGGATGCCAGAAGGTGAAATAATGTGGCCTAAAAATTCTATGCTATCCTTTCCAAGTTCGCACTTAGCTGGATTGACGGTTACCCCGTGTTGGGCTAACCTGGCAAACAAGGAACGTAGATGTTGCACATGTTCTTCTTCGGAAGAACTGGCCACCAATATGTCGTCTAAGTAGGGGTAGACGAAATCCAGGCCTCTGCATACTTCGTGGATAAAACGCTGGAAGGTTTGTGCAGCGTTTGTAAGGCCAAATGGCATTCGAAGGAATTCGAATAGGCCAAAAGGCGTGATGACGGCCGTTTTGGGGATATCCGCCTCCTCTACTGGGATCTGGTGGTAAGCGCGGACCAGATCAATCTTACTGAACAAAGTTTTACCAGAAAGACAGGCTGTCAGATCCTGGATGTGCGGGATAGGATACCTATCAGGGATTGTGACCTTGTTGAGGCCACGGTAATCGCCACAAGGGCGCCAATCACCTGACTTCTTGGGAACCATATGGAGTGGGGAAGCCCATGGACTTTTAGAAGGGCGGATTATTCCTAGTTCGAGCATGTGTTCAAACTCCGCCCTAGCTATTTTAAGTTTGTCCGGGGCCAGACGTCTTGGTCTACAGGAGACTGGTGGTCCTTTAGTTCTAATGTGATGAGTGCAAGTTGAGGTGACTGGAAGAGGTTCGTTCGCGGATCGAACGAGCTGTGGGAAATCTAAGAATAAGGATGCGTAAGGCTGAGGGATTTCAGGCTGAAGAATAAGAGGACTGATGGCCTCTGAGTATGCCTGGGTGCCGCTGATGCTAATTTTTGTACGGGAATCGACCAGTTTCCGTCTTCGCGTATCGACCACGAGGTCGAAATGCTGAAGAAAATCAATTCCCAAAATAGCGAAAGGTACGGCTGCAACTGTGAAAACCCAGCGAAATGTTCGCCGGAGGCCTAGGTCAAGCGTGAGTGAGCGTTGACCATAGGTGGGAATGGGTGTGCCGTTAGCAGCACGAAGCATCGGTAGATAAGAGGGGGTCGCCTCGCCGGATCTTGGAGGAATCACGCTGACTTCCGCCCCGGTATCAACCAGGAACGTGATTCCCGTGCTTGAATCCTTAATGTGAAAGAGGCGACTGTTAGGGAGGGTGCCGGCCGCGTTTGTCGCCATTACGGGCCGGCTTGGGAGTTTCCCTGGTTGAAGTATTTACAAGGGGCGACACAACGCTTCGCCCGGTTGCCGAACTTGTTGTGGTACCAGCACAATTCGCCAAATGCCTGAGATTTACGCGGAGACTTACTCCGACGTCGACGCGAAGGGGATCGTGTCTTGAGGCGGGCGAAATCTCGCCGAAGAGCTGCTATCTCCGCCCAAACCGTGCGCCAATCATCGGGTGGCGGACGAGATGAAAGCTGTGGAGGTGAAAAGTTTGGGGTCTCGGGACCCTTTTCCGTACGATTCGTCACTGCTGTAATGGAGACAGGGGAGACGGTGCAAAAACGATCCTGAATCTCATCAGCGAGTTGTGCTGCGTCCAACAAGGACGGGGACTTGGCTGCTGTGAGAATAGCCTGCGTGTTAACCGGAAGGCGTTGCATCCACAACTCCTTGAGGAGTGTCTCATCCATGGATGAGGGGCCCAGCAACTGTTGCATTTGAAGCAACAAATCAGACGGTCGCTTATCTCCCAGTTGCAGATCCCTAAAGAGCTGTTGTAGTCGAGATCTATCAGAAGGCGTGACCCGTTTGATGACGGCCTCCTTAAGGGCTTCATATCTACGTTCGGCGGGTAAATTCAGCAGGAGGTCACGCACTTGCATCGTGACATCCTTGGGAAGCCTGGCCAAGAGTTGGCTAAATTTAGCCTGATCTGTCGTAACGCGCTGATTGCAGAACTCCGCCTCTAAGTACATGAACCACAAAGCGGGTTCCATATCTAGGAACTGGGGAACAGTAATTGTGACTGCTCCGACTGTCGGCTTCTGTTCAGGGTCCATTGCAAAAATAAGGCAAAACTTAATGTATATATATACTCTAAAAGAATCAACGGAAATTTACGTATATATATATGAACGAATAAAATTAGGTAAACTCCCAAAATTGAAAACGGTTTACCGCAATTAAGAGGTTTCGGGTTAAAATAATTTGCTGCAGTGAACCGGAAAAAAAATTGCTGAAAAGAATGGATTAATAATCGGGCTCACCAAATTGTAGAGGACTGGTACGTTTCTGTCTAGAATCGTGCCTATTCTCCACAATAATTAAATCAGAAAAACTGATTATAGGACAACGACGTTTATTGCAAAGAGACCGGGAAAGCGAGCTGTAAGCAAAACACAACAGAAGCAAAGCGCGACAGACCAGTAGCTAGCGTCCGGAAGGTGCAAGTGCAATTGTGACCTTCGGCGGTCGAACCTACGAGAAAATCCAGACATGCAACCAAACAATGTCAATAGTGTCAACGGTCAACATAAATAGCAAAATAGTTGGAATACGTGGCAAACCAAGAATGTCTCTACATCAGTAAGCACACCCTGAACTGCAGTTTTCGATTACAGCAGCTCGTCTTTGTCAAAATAACCTGTGGACAGAAACGGAAAACGAGGGTCAGCGTGCTTTGTCTATATTATGTTATCTGTGCACCTGCAGACTAACAGCAAAAAGGTGTGATCAAGACGGACGGGTAGCGATACGGCAGTTATTGTGTTGGTTTCAGTCACATGATACGCATATTATCAATTATACGACTACGGGAGCAAAATGAGCTTAATATGTGGTCAGTTTATACCAAAATTTTGTACTACATTTCATATTCTGGTATGGTTCAATCCTGTGATGTGTCTTTCTAAAACGACAAAGTTCTTTCAGTTATCTTGCTTGCGTTTCGCCCTATTGTGGAATCTCTTGGAAGTCGATGGAAAGATGGCTGCGAAAAAGATAGTCCACATATGACCGTCCTGAGCAATGTGTGTGGTCTCTGGGTAAACGCACAATATGGTTTAAGCTTGTGCCAGCAAACATGATGATGTTGGCGTCATAAATTTGGAAGGAACGATTTTAGCATTTCCCATCTGACAAACAGGTTCCACATAGTTGTCAGGATGTGGTAAACCGAGAGAAAAGGAGGGTTAAACAGTTACACCCGTCAGACAAATGTTTCCCAAACTATCTGTGAAGGAACCAGGGTATACATTACAATAGTCATTTCTCAGTAAATCAGTTTAGGTATATTCATATTCTTTGCCCCAAATAAAGCGAAGGTCTACATCAGTTACAACCTTACGTCATCTCAACGTGATATTTATCAGACGCAGCACCTTCCCGCAGGTCTGCTACCGCTCTGCAGTTAACTGTATAGTTAACTAGTGTCCGGAAGTGATAATTTGCAAGGTATACAGAGGCAATCATATGAAACGTTTATCGACAGGTAATAGTTGCAACTTTTACCTGCTAATGGACATGGGAGCTAGAGGAGGAATTCGTTGAACGGGCTTCTGACGAGTTGTCCGGAGTAATACTAGACGTTTCCAAGCCTTCCGAAAGTCCAAAGTGCGAAACACCACTGGGACCAGAAAGCCATGTAGCATCTATCCAAAAGCTGATGCTAACTACTACCACGTCCTTGGCGAAAACGATTCGAAGCGATTTTGAATTCACCAACAAAAGCTAATAAGAGTCTTCGTACCGTTTCGCTTATTTTCGTTTCGAAAAATTGCACCTAACATTCATAGTTATAAAGATCGGACAAATATAGATATGATCACACAAGCTATATTTGACTAATGGTGACCGAAAGCGAGTATAAAGTGAATGCTGTGTTACACACGGGCTAGGGAACATCAACGGGTATGTTCGATAGATCAAAAGAGAAGTACCTGCTTTCTGCCTCTAGTGGTTTCTCATATACGTCTCACATTGGGCACTAGAGGCTGATTGGTGGATTCAGACTGGATCCTAGAAGTGCCTCGTAAAGGACCCGTTAGATTCAGAAGGGCAGGTTGAGACCTCATCGTAACGGAGAACACGAGCGTCGCGTTGCTTTGCACACCACAGGCTGCAGGAATGCTTGCCACACAATAAGAAATATCGCGTCGCCTGAGATAATTCAGGGTTACCGCTGCGTTAGTATAAACGTGAAGAAGGCTTATGCGTCTCTGAACTTCTAGGCGATTCTTGTTGATCTGTGAGAGGTTAGTGAAAGCGTTATTGCAGGACTTAGTATCCCTGCGCATAGAAAGCTCACAAAGGTCGGTATTAGCATTTGGGAGCTCGTCTGAAGTGAGTGGGGACACAAGGGTGCCTACATTTGAAGAGGTGATTCCGTACGGCATACACTGCAGGTTTGTTAACAGAAGGTGCCTTGTTAAACACATGGAATGAGCTAGAGCAAAATTTTGATTGTTTGTTGATTACTCCAACAGACGTACTCTGGACAATCAGTCTGACGTCTTTTAACTCAATAGAAATTCCATGAATCGGTTTTTTTTGTCATGGATAAGTGACAGGTGAGTTATCAATTAAAACACCAAAGCTTACCAGGAGATGGGAACGTCAGCTATGGTGAGGTCCTAATAAATTGGTTGGGATTGATTTAAATCGAGCGGTGTAGTTCCGGTACCGTAGGTCCGTATATCGGTACTCCTTAAGACTCCAAGAATGAACGATTGTGGTGTAAGAAAGGTCTGTAAAGCAGAGAGTGGAAATGCACTAACCCCTGACCTCCCACCGTCCGCTAGGTAACGAGTACCAGTATTTCATCCCTCATAAGAATGGGCGGTCTTTAAGAAAGTGATCAGCAGGCGAAATTACTGTAACCTGTCTGCTGGCAGTTTTGTGCCCTATCATTAACGATGCTGAACATACTTACACTAAGCTCATAGTGATGCAAACAGTGTAACTTCGATCTTCCGATGGACCTCATTTTGCTGTTTGAGCGCGATCTGATTGCACTTCGAGAAATTGGCTGGTGATTTAGTTAGAATACTTCAAGCTCCAAGCTTTGCTGCTTAGACGTCAAGACATCCGCATGATCTTCGCTGGAGACATCTTAGATAACGCACGGTACTGCATGGCCTCGTCATCTTTGACCCCGGGGTCCAAATCTTGAGATGGTGTCAGGAAAATTGTAAATCTTGGGAAGTCTTTGAAACGGAAACTTTCGTAAAACAACAATCGTCTATCGGGATGTTTTTGGTAAGTTGGTGAAGAAGCGTTAACGGCTTTTGATCCCCTGAATATAACTACCGTAAGTTCCTGATGACCCTGTACGACTCAAAATACTGAGGGGACATCTAAATAGTGTCCACCACAATCTGCAATAAAGATGCTATGACAAGGTGGAATTTGGCAACCTGCGCCTTAATATTACGATATTAGAATTGAAATCCGAACATAAATCTTGGGGCTTCGGAGTTACTTCTCAAAAGTTAGGATACTGAAAACCAACTGAACTAATAGTCGATGGGTCAGAATCAGTCGTAGTAATATAAGTTTAAAAAGGGCAGCCTATATGCGAGAGCAGAGATTAATGCACCGTGTATAAAATGGAGCAGTCTTACTGGTTTCTGATGTGACGCGACGTCCTTTCTGAGGGTTGTCTTTAATCTTTGCACCAAGTCCTGTCATGGACGACATTCTGGAGGGTGCGCTTCATGAATCCAGCGGGCTTGGTGTTGAGCTTCTTCCTGGCGCTAGATTGACCGACCTGGAGTACGCGGACGACATTGTCTCACTTAGCCCCTCTGCCGAAGACATGCAGACCATGCTGAACAAGGTGAGTGACCGGGCTGGTCTGTATGGAATGCGCTTCGCACCTTCAAAGTGCAAAGTGCTGCTTCAAGACTGGGGCATTTCCACCCCGACTTTCTTTATTGCAGGTAATCCGCTCGAGATTGTGGACAGTTTCACATACTTAGGTAGCACTATCTCGTCAGCCTGTAATATTGCTGATGAGATATCAGCGAGGATAGCAAAGGCACGAGTTGCCTTTTCCAAACTGCGTCATCTGTGGGGTCGAAAAGACGTTCGGTTGAAAGGAAGGGTCTATAATGCTTGTGTGCGTTCCATTNAGTTCTTCCATTTAGTCTTCTTCAATCTTTTTTGTCCTTCGTAGTACTCTTTCCTTCTAGGATATTCCACGTCACTGTTGAGGTGAGCGGCGGCCGGAGCCACAGTACTTTTGGTCAGGCTCATGGCTGTTTCGATGATGATGATGAGTCCTAGCCGGCACGGTTTAGAAAGCCACGATCAAAACAACGCACCACATATTTCTGACTCGTTTGGGAAAGATATATGTATTTGATTATAGCCTGCTCTGCAGTGGACGACAATAATCAGTGCCGACTCAAATTGGACGAAAATAGAAAGCTTAAAGCCCACCGGAGTAAAACTTCTGTGAATCACAAATGACCTCCGGAAAAACGGTCTTATTCGTTTCGATTAAACGAATCTGCTGATACCCCAAGAAATATTAACCAATTAACTCACTGAATTATCTGCTCAGAAAAACATACACACCGTTCTGTGCATAGCTTCAACTGCTCTAGTGGAATAGCACTGTTAAGAGAGCCTTAGTGCTTGGAAGGCGGCAGGGTGCTCATGCCTCAGGACGTGTTAGACGTGCACTGGTGCTGGTAGAATTTGCGAAACCCCGACATGAGGATAGGACCTTAGCTACTGTTGAGGCAATTCATAGTGCCACTCGTGAAGAATTCATTGTAGTTCCGGGCGATTCTGCGACTTGGCGTCACACGCTGAAAGGCAGCCAGAGGTCAATGGTAGGTCGACAAACCACGTCGACGAAACGCATAGGATTCAGCAGGACAAATTTTCTGAGTCACTTTAGCGTATACGAAAAGCCCAAAACTACTACATAAAGGAGTAACGTAGCGGTACCATTCTGCTAGAGTGATGTGCTCAAAAAAGGACTTGTGGTATCCGGGACGAATACTTCACTACAGATGCAGAGTGAAGCAGTAGCCCGGTATGTTCTGCTACTTTGACGTGGTGGTCAAACTTGTGGACTGCATCGATCCGGAGGGCTATGCTGATTGGGACTCCGATCCTTCCATGTGCAACGTTGTCAGACAGACTAGAAGGGAGCAATCGGACGAAAAGCAGTTGCACTCCTAGGGTCGCATACCGTACTACTGATCGCGTAGAAGTGCTTAAGTAACAAGCGCTATCCTATGAGTATACGGCAGAACCACTTATATAGTTGCGACACTGCTCTCTTCCGCCTACGGGAGAAAGTTGGAAAAAGTGCCCTCAAGCAAAGAGCACTCCGATCGTCCACCAGTTGACCGTGACCTCCGGTGTTATCCAAAACGGTCGAAAAACACAGAATTCACTCAAAATCTTATTCACTGCGCCCTTGGGTTAGGCAAACCTATCATTGGCTTTGGTTAGGGTCGCCCAAGAAAACCCTGTATCTTGTTGTCACTCGGGTCAATCTTTTGAATCAGTGACTCGGGGTTGGGTCCCTCAAGTCAACCCCTTTCCGCGGCATAAAACTGGGAAATGTCAGAAGTTGTGTTCTCAACAGTGATGTTATTCAACCACTACGATTTTCTTCTATTTTAACCCACAAGTTTTCTTCCTTTTCTGTGCCTTTGGGTGATAATTGTTTCTTAAAGCCCAGACAGCTGGTAAACATGGGCGCCTTTGATAACTGCACTCTCCGACAGGTCGATCGGCAAGATACCTTGGCAAGTACTATCTCAACTCCAGCGCTTGATGTGTGCTGTGTCGGAGAAGTGACTCTGCGATTCTAGCACCCTTATTCACTTGAGCTCACTTCTGGATAACTGTCGAACCGAGCGCTTCTGTCGCGGATTCTGTGGTGATGCCGAAGCTGAAACTCGTGGTCGGGCTGGAGTGGGAATCTTACTGAGCTCCACAGAACAGTAATGTTTGCTCGACCGAATCCCAATGAACAGTCGCCTATGGGTTGTCAGAATCAACATATCGGCTAATGTCTATCATTATGTTAGCATACTTTCCGACGGATAGCTGCTTGGACGCTACCAAAATAGGTTCAGTGACGCCATCGTGAACCTTCTGAAGTAGACTAATCACTCAGACGTCATCATACTAGCGGGTGGATTGAATGTTTAGCCTAAGCATCTCTCTCTCGAGGAGAAGCGACTGAGAGGTGTGTTTGACATGAACGCACTGACAATGGTGAAAGACTGCCGCTTGTAAATACGAGTGAGTAGAGTGTAAAGAACGCCTACCAGGAAACATTGGCGAACAACTTGCCCAGTTCGAGTCATCTGAGAGATCCTAGCGAACACTGGGAACAAGTCTCAGCAGCTATGAAAGCATGGTGTGAAGAGGTATGTTCTGAAGGAGCTGTTCAGTTGCGACAAAACTGGATTTCTGTCACGTCGGTAAACCTCATAAACGAGCGTCGCTCGATTTCATCTGGTTTTGGATGTGATGCCGACCGTCGGGGACTTGAACGGGAGCTGACTAAAAGCTTGCGCAAAGGCCGTGAGCACCACTCGGTCGGACAGTAGAAAGAAGTGGAAAGAGCCCTTTAAATTGGGAATAACAAGGCTTTTCCCCATGACTCATGATTGTATCGGCCGTCGAGTCAGTGTAAGTGAGATCAAATACGAAAAAGATGCATCACTTATCACCGATCAACCGTGCCAAATTGACAGGCGGGCTGAACATTTTGAAGGACAAATCAGCCGGCCCCACCCAGGACATGTGGACGACGATACTCGAATGGTCAGTTATGGCGTTCCAGATGACCCTCCGTGGCTCTGGAGCTCGAATTATTGAAACGTAACAAAGCTCTGAGACCAGACTTCCACCCTTCTCTTTTCAAGGATGGTGGGGAGAGGTTGACATCACAACTGAAGAAACTCCTGCAGACGATTCGGGAATCTGAAGTGATACCTCGCGATTGGAGCCTATCACCAGTGATCCCCTTTTTAAGAAAATGGAATCCGAAGTCTGTATGACAACTACAAAGGCATCAGTCTAGTGTCTGTCGCGTCCAAGTTACTAACTGGCATCATTTTACGTCGGTTCACTAAGCCCAGAGAAAATCAGATACGCGTAGAACCGGCAGGATTCCGATCCCGTTGAGAGTGCGTTGATCGCATTTTTACCCGGCGACAAATCTTGGAACACCATCACTCGTGTAGGCGGTCGTGGTCTTTTTAGACCTAAAGGCTGCTTTCGATTCAGTCGTTCGTAACGTGCTCTGGAATTGCATTCTTCGTAACGTAGTGCCAGGTGAATACGTGAACCTGTTGAGATCATCGTATGCTTACTGTGCAATTAGAGTGAGAGTTTATGGACAACTATCTTGAGTTCTCATCACTCCCAGTTGTGTTCGTCAAGGTTGTCTGACTTCCCTCTTCTTGTTCAAACTAGTCATGGACGACATTGTAGAAAGTGCGCTTGAGGAGTCCAATAGGCTTCATGCTGAGCTCCTTTCTGGCGCTCTCTTGACGGACCTGCAGTGTGCGGATGACATTTTCTTACCTAAGTTCACCGCTAAAGACTTGCAGACCGTGCTGGATAAGGTAAGTGATCGGGTTGGTTTGCATGGAATGCGCTCCGCACCCTCAAAATGTAAAGTGCTGCTTCAAGATTGGAACTTCACCTCTCTTTTCTTCACTGCAGGTAATCCGTTTGAGACTGCGGATAGTTTCGCACGTTCAGGTAGTACTACCTCGTCAACTCGTAATATTGCTGATGAAATATCAGCGAGGATAGCGATGGTATGCGTTGCCTTTTCCAACCTACTTCATCTGTGGCGCCGAAAAGACGTTCGATTGTCGCTGAAAGGATGAGTGTATGAAGCTTGTGTACGCTTTGTTCTGCTCTAGGGTTGGGAAACGTGGACTGCTCGCAACAAAGATGTCAACCGAATTGCTGCGTTTGACCATCGATGTCTCCGCCAATTAGCCCACATTAAGCGGACTGATCGCGTGAACAGCACGGCCGTTCGCCTGCGCGTATTCGGGAACGCTCGGGTCGACAAATTACGTTGCACAGCCTGTAGTGATTGGATCACGTACACCGTACCGGGCATCCTATACTGAGGCAACCAACAGTTGGATGAAACCACGTGGTGGTCAAGCGACAACGTGATCACGAAATATGAAGATCGTGACTGCTCCATTGAGCAAACTAGGTAGGTTTCGCCAGGTTGGCTGGGGTCCTCATTATCACTCCAATCGCTAGTTAGGAACGCTATCCGAGATGGCGATGTGCTGCAGTCAGTGACGTACCTGCATCCATACCATTTATAGTTCTGTTTAGTCCTCATTTATTGATTTTAACTTTAGTAACATTTTCTTCTAGAATATCATCACTTTCATCACTTGGCCAAGATGAACTTCATTGAGTCCAGTGTTAACATGCGTATGAGACATAAACGTATTTTCACGTTCTTCTAGAGTGGGTAGCCGCTCCAAATTACGGTTAGAAAAAAGACCCTGACAGTTGCATCGCGTACTCTGTCGAGTTCTCTTATCACCGAAGTGGACGCCGCAAAAGCAAACATTGCGCTTGCATTGGAAAAACGTCCGTATGGTAAATTCGAGTGACTGCGTTTTACTAATCCTTATGATGGTTTTATTCGCCATCACTTCAAACAAAAGACTCTTATCAGACCTCCTCACCTGCGGAAGAACAGACTTATTGTAGAACCTATTCAGACACGTACTGCAAAGGCAGTCCGGATGCAGGATATGAAACTCTCCTTCGGGCGGATGCATGGTCCTAAGGACCTCATGCTGTCTGCTGATCCCTATTTGCTGTTGTGGATACCAACCAATTAAGAGTCAACTTACAATTAGACACTCAATGCGGTAGACCTGAGATTAGACAATTTCTCGGTGAATGTCTCCAAAACTTGGAATTCGCTACCTGACCATATTGTGTGTTACAGCAGTGGCTGTATTCAAGATTTGTCTGGATCGCTACTTTTCTTGATCGGGATTTAGCGTGCTTTGTGGCGCGTAGTCATCTGTGTATGTTTGCCACGCGCTCATTCACATATGCACTTATGTGTACAACAGACCTAGGGATTCGTTTGTTTTTCTCTGTTCCTGTCCTCTGGGTTAATCAAGAAAACTTGTAACATGTAGCAATCTTTCTAGTGTCAAGGTTCCTCGTATGGAGGAATTTAAGCAGCAAAGGCTGTCGCTCCAAAAATTCTAAGATCCCCGCCAAGTGAAAATTGCCGTATTTGCCTCTAAAGTA
Organism: Paragonimus westermani; assembly: GCA_008508345.1. NCBI lineage: Eukaryota > Metazoa > Platyhelminthes > Trematoda > Plagiorchiida > Troglotrematidae > Paragonimus > Paragonimus westermani. Next base: position 92,129 of record QNGE01001170.1, read on the forward strand.
TTAGTGACGTCCTCTGAATGTAAATTTGCCACACTGCGCTAACTTTAGGGTCAGTTCACCGGTATGGGTGAGGGGGCAGCGTTGTGTTGCGCATTATATTATAATCATACTTGGATCATGCCTTTAGATAACGCTCCATCCTCTGGTGTTCGGAATAGTGGTCGACCATTTCATTACTTATTTTCAAGATGCGTAACACTTTTTTCGTAAGTATTAATTCCGTCAGACCAGCATGTGGTTTTGCTAGAGGCTTTCAGAGATAGTTGGCTGGAGATCAAGATTCCGTCAGTTTCTCTGTAGGGTTCTCATTAGAATGTTGGTGTATCGCTGTTTTACAATACCACGACGTAAAAATGGGATAAGTAAAACGTGCGACCGTCAAGCTCGTAATTTCAAAGAGTTCATTGGGTCGGTACTGGAAGCAAGAATCGGTGTTTTGAAAGTTCCGTATTTCAGGACAGTGAATCACGGGGCCAGCGACTAGAACTGGAGAGCAGATGCAGTACCTGAACTACGGAGAAATACTCTATCCAAACTAGCCCTACAGAGACTGCTGCTGGGCGGAACTTTCCCAACTCCACAAATGCGCAGTTATGAAACTGTGCTAACATTCCGATCAAGTGTGCTAAAATTTTAGTTTGAGAACACGACCGCTTGACGTAACATTCGTGGCGATGCTAACTAAGACTGTAGGTGGGTGATTAAGGTGTGTTGAGGACTATGAAAATAAACGGCAGATCACCCCGTATCTTCTAGACTTGAGTGGGTACATACCAGGCTCATTCAACTTTGCAGTTTTTACCCCGAGTGCGACCTTGGTAGTTTTCGGTAGGTCAGCCTAGATTAGAGTCTCGTCATTCTGAAGACCTGGGTCCGGATAATAGTGTCATTCTCAAGGTAAGGTCGCATAAAACTGTTATAGAGAAGCTTGAAGCATGCGGGATGAAACTCACGGAAAAGCTGTATGAAGATTGCCATACAGTTCGGCTAAACATTCGAGAGTCTAATAATGTGTCCTGGAAAAACCATTGTTAACCATTAACAATAGCTCACTTTTGCCTGGGCGTAACTGCACCGTCGTTCTGAAAGGTGCAATTGTCTAGTTAGTATTCTGGAGTTTAATTTATACAACTCTGTTGCCACCTCGCAAACCGTTTTGTTCCGCAGGACTGAAGACTGTGGGACCTTGGGAGAAAAGATAAATGAACAATCGGTATCCTCTAAGTCATCGATATATGTGCGGATAAATTCTGAGTTTAACTTCGGTACTTACAGGGACCGTTTGAAACACCTGATACAAATTTTGGGCAGCTGATCGGATATGCCTCAGCTTATTTGTGTTCTTTTTAACTCCGGTATACACCATGGGGTTAATTTAATGTATTGGTGGTCGAACATGAGCTCCCAATTGGTTTGGGAAACTCTCGTCTTGATCTGAGGAAGTGTCTATTTTTGCATACTCGGTATTACTTACCAGACGACGACGTGATCAAGAGTTAGAAAAGCCCTGACCATTCCACCGAACAACGTTGGTAGGTGCTGTCTTGGTCGGAGAATTCACAACCGTTTACATCACAGGCTCGCTGTCTATTATCCACGGAACTGAGTTGTTTTTGTTTTCTGTTCGCTATATATTTTTATTTGTTGAGAACTCCGTGAACCATTGCCAGGATCACCGACAGTCTGACCCATAGCGTCTACGAGTTAAAGCTGGAGCAGGCGGTGATACTGGTCATAGATTACTTCTGGTGGTATGAATTCGAATTTTCAAAGGCCGGCAATGGAGTTTTAAGACACGTCCTGAAAAAGGCGGCCAGTTTTTAGCTTAAAAGTCTTTTTATCGGGACGCAGTCATCCAGCGGTGGTTGTCACCTTGCGTGTCGTGTACCCCCGGTTTTGCATTAGGACCACGTGGTACGATCGAGTGCCTTGACAGCGTTAAGGAGAATGGCGATAATCTCTCGTCTCTATTTGGTTGTCAGTAAAACCAACCATGTTATTAGTGCAAGACTGAAATGTTGGGAACCCTTAATGTTATCCGATAAAGCTATCGGTGAGATGTTTCAGAATTACATGTTCATGTAGGCGTTTCACCCCACTCAAAACTTCTCGATACCTTTTCGATACGTGTTCCGACATCGCCTGCCATGAATCAGTATAAATTTAAGGTATATCAAGGTTTTTGTTTAGGTCTGCTGTGTATACTTTGATGAGGAACAAGTCGTGTATATATGGGCGGGCAAGCTGATTGGGCTGCTCGTACGAAATGGAAGGACTCAGGTCTTAAATTGACACTGGTTCGGGGGATGATGTTTTCAAAACATGTTGAAGTAGAAATGAAACTGATTTTTGTACTAAATGGTAGTGAAGCTAATGGGTTAGTGGCTCGTTTGTGGCTTGCAAATTAGAATTACATTTGCCTAGTTTTTTGTTAGGATGGAAAAATCCTAACCACAGACTTTAAGTCTGAATTCGCATGTGCGACAGAATGTTCCGAAAGTTCAATACTTCCCCCAATACACTGACCAAGTGCTGAATGTTTTTTCCCATCGAGGCACCTTCGAACGGTCGATTTACTTTCGCTATCACTCTGCTTAATACATACTAGCTGATGAAAGCAATGATGATGTTGCAGAGCAACTGTATTCATATCTTCATTGCAAACAGACTATCTTCTCTAATCATAGGGTGAAATGAAATGTAACACATACACCCATTCCACCGCCGACGGGTTGTAGTAGTTGGTGTGGGCAACGTGTACTATCGTTAACCCCAATGCATTCCCTTCAGCCGTATTACAAGCCGATGAGGTCATCTTACCCAAGTAGGTGAAACTGTCAACAATATCTAGCTGACTGCGCGATATGGAGAAGCCTTAATCCGCAAGTAACACTTTCAAACTTGAAAGTACGAAACGCACTCTATAGACACCAACATAACCATTCAGCGTGCCTTCACCAGAACTATACCATTTTCACGTTTCATTTCGGTCAGCCTATTGCCGGAAAGAAACTGCATCATGATTTCTGTATTCCTCAAACCCATTTCCGTGAGTGTTGGCCATGACGAAATTAAACACAAGGAGGGATTACGGACTCAGCAAAGAAAGCACTCTATGTGCCGAAGGCCAAGTACCGTGCAAGAATTCAGAGTGGTTATTGGACAATCTTGACAGATGCACATTTTTATCTAACACATCTATGGAGGAGAAGATGGCTCTTGAGATTGTCACAAACAACCAAATAGAAAAGTCCCTAGGTCCAAACGGGCCGTGCTCGTAAGTTTTCTGTGAAGGTTCCGACACTGAGATCCGTTGTGGAGTAAGTTTGTAACTAGCGTTCGCGCAACCGAGTTAATTCTGTCTGTCTCTGGGTCTGGTAAATCGAAGCATCAACAAATGATTATTTTGGACGTAATGGGGGCGTGAGAAATACCTCTCCGCTTTGGGTTTTCTTTATGAAAATGGAACTAACAGTTGATGGGTCCCAATTAAGACGCACCTATTCAGTATTTTCAAACAGACTGATAAAGCGTTATCACTCCGGTCAGCATTCTCTTGCCATCATTTCTGAGTATATATAGTGGATAGAAGTCTGGACATGAGACACCATTTAACCTTATTAGTTCGCGCCTGAATCATTTCGGCCTCCAACTGATGATTGTCTTGAATGCAATACTAAGGCGTTTTGATTTTATCTAAGCTTGCGGGTTTGATATCTGACAACGGGGAGCTGTTAGCAGAACGCAACGTGGGAAGGTTAACCCATTGATTGGTTCTCAAACTTACTTTACGTTTCAGTTGCGTGATCGATTGATCACCACTCTAGGTTCCTCAAGCCGGTCCACGTATGACCAACTGTTTTACGTGACAGCAGAAACTGTGAAGTAGACTATGACGGCCTAACTTTCATTGGTAATACTCGGAACCACTGCCGCTTTTCTTTGGAACACATCAGCAACTAACCTTTATGGCAGCCTACGAGAGGTTCTGTGCTCTTATAGTAGCTTACTTACCGAAGTGCTATACATTGTCACCTGTAGTTTAGTTTGGTTGTCTGCTCTACTTTGACTTTTACAATACTTGGTGTGATTGGTTCACCCTTTTTGTGCTTAACAGTTTGGGTTTCTACATACTCAACTGGACCACTTTCTGTGTTCTCCTCTTTTTACTTAAGTATTAAGCAATGCTAAACCAGAATACGGGAAGCGGCTTTTTGTATCTCAATTACTCCCCATTTTTCTTGTTTGTACCCTCATTTTCATTGCGCTAACTGATTGTCTCCTGCGTTTGGTGTTAGTAAACCTGCCTATCATCTCACGGATTTCCATCCTATAGGTCACACTACAATCTGTCGTTATCCCCGATTGAAATGGAACAGCCGTTGTTCTCGTGCCCAAAATGTTACAGAAATTTTCCTCAATCAGAAATGTCACGTTCGGGACAGACTTGTAAAGTATGCCTTCATGTAGCTCTGTTTTGAACTTGTGAAAACACAGAATTGCAATCCGCACCACTCAACATTCAAACAATGTGAATACTGCAAGTCGGACTTCAAATACTATGTGTCAGTTTCTGTGCTCACTGCTGTTAGTAATTTCCACTGATCTTTAGCTACGGTGTCATTTGTCCCAGATGTCAGTCACTCAGGTCGAAATATGGAGAACCACAACCTTGTTCGATTTGTCGATTAAAGACTGCTTTTGGCAATGCGCTTGTTTGCCAACGATGTCTTCATTATCGGGATCGGTTTGGTGAACCCAGAGAGTGTCAGACCTGTGGACAGACTTGTGCATTCTTGAAGGATGAGGTAAGGTCGGTTATTTGTAATTGTAGTAGTGGTAATAATGGGTGCGTGTTTGCCTCTAAGGATCATGTTATAATCCCATATAAGTGTGTAGGCTGGTGAACTGATCTGTTCATTCACTTGGTTTTGAAAAGATTAACAACCTATAACTCCTGCGATTGATGAAGTTCTATGACCGTAAGCGCGGCTTGCGAGCTGAACCTTTTTAATCGTTCCGCAGACCACTTTTTTCTCGTTTCACACATTATCATTTTTATCAGGATAGGTGTATTTTAAATTCATATTTACCCTACGTATCATCGAGTACGCTAGACCCCTTGGAGGGACTAAAACAAAGCTTTCAGTTTAGATACACTGTGCTGCAAAAAACGCCCTCCTTCCCCAATAGATGACATTTTGGATTACTGTAACCAGCGCTCTATACGCGGTTGAGGCTAACCCCCTGCACGTCAATACCAAGGACCTTGACCTCTTGTATCATCCTGTTTGTCTAATTTACAATGTGAGGGTTCAGTGGTGATGGCTGGAACGTGAACAAAATGCCAGTGTTCGGAGTATACGGAAATTGTTGCCCATGATTCTGTGGGAGTTTTTCTTGGTTGGACAACTGAGGCGCTGGGCTTCGAAGACGACGACTATAAGGATCAAGCATGAGAGGGTAATTATCCGGGTACGTAAGGATTTATAGTGGACGACTTCTTAAAAACTTGTCCCTCCCTATTCACAACCGTAAGGTCGAATGATCATGTTTTGTTCACCAGCTAGTTGTGTCACTGCTACTTATTGGGATCATTTCCGTTTTTCCTATTCACAATGTGAATTAGTTAATATTTTTACGCACGGTATTGTCGTCGCATTATGCACGGTAAGCTGCTATTTCAAGCTGTTTTCACTGGAATCATGACCTATTTGAGGTCCAAACAAGCCTCACAACGACCCCGTCTGCAGAGTTGTAGTATGACCTTCCCTGTCCATGTTGTCCGTCACAAATCGGTTGTACCACAGGGGTGCACGGTGTTGGTGAGAAATTTGAAACAGTTCGTCTTCGTAGTGAATTTGAATGAAATATTGAGAAGATGCAAATCATGTTATGTTCTCTGAATTAACATTTCTTACATTCTGCTCACACATGGATATGCAACTGTTTTTAAATGAGCCAAAATTCCACAAGGTAGAATTCATGTTTCAAGGGGTTAAGCAGACAGACACAAAAATAAAGCACAAAAATATGAGGGAAGGGACAGCCGAAACGTCGACATAAATCGTTTTTGTCAAAGCCTCAGCAAACGGTGATGTGTGTTTCTGTTTGTTCCTAAAAATGACAGAAAATGCATCGGGACTGTGTGTTCTGGTTGGATTATATGAGTTACAGCTGATGATGGTAGATGCTGTCTGTCGGGATCTGTACAGGCGTTTGACCTTTCTAGTCGAGTTTTCAGCCACTTGTAAACATGTTTCTTGATACGAACAGCTAGTTGTCTCCCTTGTGCAGTTCATACTACAGCTACAGGAATCTTTGTGTAAGCAGTGGTATGTGACAGGGTGTTTGTGGTCTTCTATCCATTCTTTTCTTCGGTTTTGTTGGTGCATTGTATGAATTATCTGCCTGGCTTTTCACGGTTCAATGAGAATTTTGCTTTTCATCCTTATCTTCTTTAGGTTGCACTAACCTGCACTCCTATACTGCAACGCTTCTTGTATTACGCCTCATAAATCTTTCTCCTTAGTTTAGATCTCGTTATTACAGCCTCTCTGTTTAGTTTCCGAGAGATAAGAGTTTCCTTTCCTTATTAGCCAATCAAGTGGCTAACCAGCATTGGCCGGCTGGACACAGAGGCCCCACTGGCACACCTCCCAGTCTTATTCCTTCGGGTTTACACTGGATATGTGGTGTGTTGGTGGAACTGC
>QNGE01001170.1:102871-129167 GCA_008508345.1 Paragonimus westermani
ACAACGTTACGAGCAAGTTGTAATACTCTACGTTTCAACCACCTCGGGTGGCCTTCCTCAGGAGTGTTGTAATTTCGATTACAACACTCCTGAGGAAGGCCACCCGAGGTGGTTGAAACGTAGAGTATTACAACTTGCTCGTAACGTTGTATTATTCCCAATCTGTTTATCAATAACAGCGCTCTGCGTTAAGATTTACGAAGAGTTACGCAACACATCTTGTTTCATTCTAAAAGCAAAGAAAACCTTTCTTGCTCACTGTTATTATTATTGACGTTGTCAGTTTTCTACCATTTTCAAAAGATCACGTTTTTCAACTGCTCCCTGCGATCAAAACTTTGTCTGACTGTTCACTTTTCTTGTAATGATGTCCCATTGGTTTCTTCTGGAGGGGTTCAGGCCAGGACGTCTTATTTGCCAGTCCAAAAATGTGACACACATAAAAGCATCGATATGGACAGGTGGGGTGCGTTCATCGAGACGTAATTTCGCTAGAAATTTTTCACCATCCGAACAACAAAAAACGAAAATATCAAGCATGCTGTTGTAAGTAGTTGTCGTCCACGCCATTGTTGGTGACCCTGCTGTTTCTTCGAAAGAAGCACTCCCGTAAACAATTTTGTAGAGTGAAATATTCTCCTCCTTTTATCGACCGTGCCTGTAGAGTCACCGGTTTTTGAAGCTCTCCATGCTCAACGTTTCTCATTGTGATGACCGTGTTTCAGCGATCACTCCAACATGTTCCGTCCACATCGATCGATGTTATATGCGTGCTTCAAAGTGCAGTGGTATGCACCAATGTTGATAGGTATAGTACATTGTTAAGTAGTTTCTGCACTCATCGTACAAAAACGAAGCTACAATTTCCCTTCCATTTGAGAAGTACGTAGTAGTGCATTTGAAGCAGAGTGAGTCGGTACTTATTTTTACCCTGTTTTGAAAAACCTTCCGCCTCCGTAATCGATATAGAGTGAGATTCGCCGACAGTATTCCCATGATTGTTTTGAATCTGTTCAGAAACTTGGAAACCTCTATCCTACTTATTCCCACATCGTCGTAATTCAAGTTTCCCTGGTGCTACATTCCGCGTGACATGCTTGATGTCACAATAATGAAAAAGCAGTCACGAGCAGTAATTGTAGAACAGCCAATAAGCCCTAGTCCTCCAATTTACTGAGTGCCTGCTACATGGCGACATAACTAACCAAATCGAGGAGCGAGATATGGTAGCAAGTTTTTGCCGAACAGCCTAATCTTCAGCAGCACTAGGTGATCCTATAACTGTTTCTCACCCGCTTTTGCTTTTCATGATTGCTGTTGATTCAATTTAAACTTGGTTATAAAAACATTTTCATTAGGCGCCATGTTTCGTGTCTTTACATTAGCCCAAAAAAATGAATCTTTCAGGTTGAAGGTTCGCGAAAACAGTGTATTGTGTGTGCTCACAATCTCCGGTACACTTCAACACTCATTGTGTGATGCTTCTCCTCGTTTTAGCGACCCTCAACTCAAGCGTGCTCGTTCGGACGACTACGGCTCCCTCAAATCGAATTCAAACCTGACCACAGGTTCACAACCAGCTCCTTCCACTCAAAATCAGAAGTAAGCCTTCGGGTTTCCGTCTTTTATGATTCCGCCTAGCCGCACTTGCTTGTTTTGGAGTTTACAACTTATCACGCATAGTATGGAAGAACATAGTTCTTTATCCGGCGTCCTGATGAAGTGTGCCCATCGATAGCACTGGGTATCTTACTAGCCATGATTGTATGCTGTCTACAAGGTGCACGCATTTAGTTTCCTTTTCTTTTACATACAGCCTATTGTTGACTTGGTTTATAACCGAAATCTTTTGAAATGTTGATATTCGCTCTATTCACACTAGTTTTTCACATAGTTCACTAATGGTGAGGTACCCATACTACCTCGTGCCGGGCGTAGCTGCTTGCTTTTGTGATCGGACGAGAAAGGTGGGCAAAATTCCACAATGCTTATGTGCACACTGGCCTTATTTCTTCGGATTTAAACCAAACGCTCTGTGTACGGATGGAGTGACAAGCTGCCGGGCGTAAACAGCTTGCGGTGTCGTATGTGAGCCGGTGTTCTTTAGCTTTGACCATCATAACAGTCTAGTCGCGTTGTAGACGTCACTAAACATCTACTGTTGGTTTATTTTTGTCGTTGATGACGTCGAAGCACCCAATCTTCATGATTTCGTGTTGGTAAGATCATGGTCGCCGGGCGTGGGCCTCGTAAACAGTATGCCATCACGAACAAACAGCTGTACGTCATGTGAATGTAAGGTGGCATTCATAAAAGCTTGCCTACTGCTGTTAAGTAGTCATGTTTGTCATCTACATTAACAGAGACGATCCGGACAGTCAAACTAGGCTTTGTTCTGATTAGAGCCCGTCAGTAATGCGTATTCTTACTACCACTCCGATCTACGTTCTCATGTAACTACCGTGTTGACCGCTGCGCCATTGATCTCACAATGCACAAACTCAAAGCATCACACCTAACCATCCAGTTCCAGTCGCTTGTGAATCATGCCTAGGTTCCCCTCATTGTAACAAAAGTGCAACTCAAGTACATCGCCTTATTTTAGAAGCGGTCGCCTGGAAGACTGTATGAATGTTAACGTTTTGCTACCGCCTTTTTGTCTTCGTTACTTGCTCTTAATTCGCAAGTGACCCCAAGAAACTGACATTTGTGCTGAGGAGATGCAAAACAGCCGAGGGCGTGCCCGTGATGAGATTATCTCATACAGAATCCTATTGAACAAACCAGCAATTAAAATTAAATTTCTGGAACAAAGAGTGCACAGTGTTTAGAATCAAGTTCCCTGTGCCTTGCAATGCAAATAAATTTTAGCTATTCCATCAGTTGTTTTGTTGTTAGCTAGCTTTGTTCAGTTATAAACGTAACAAAGAGCTGGCGTTGAACGCGATTAACTCCTCTGTATGACTGCACCACTTTTTCATGGAGTATGCTAGTCCAATATCTTGCCAGTATCAAGCGTTTATATCTCATCCTATTTTTTATCCTGCTCGCAATACTCACCTATTACCGAACCATCGGAGGTGCACCGACAACTTTCGCCGGTGGGTGAACTTCGCGGACAATCACATCTGTGGGAGTATTGATTTGTCACGTACCCACTCAGATTCTATTTCACCGTATGTTGTTTCCTGCTGTCCGTCTTAATGAGCCATATATTTACTGAGTAAGTTCAGGTTCCTCAAACTTTGCGGTGGGAACCGGAACTCGAATCGGCTACCGGTTGATCCACAATTGTCCTCATTTCTACGGAGCACTCAAGTAATATGGAAAAACGACGCGAAATCTTACATTGTCAAAATTAGTGCATCATGGGCACATTGCAGTTTGTCTGCCTGAGGCAGACATGACGGACGGGACAACATATTCATATACCGAAATGTGTACCAGAGCCTATCCCATTAGCTTTTTTTGCTTGTCATAGTTCATCGTACCAAAGACAACGCGGCTCGACATTCCGGACTTTATGAATTTACATTCACTTATGCTGCCGGATAAGTTAAACATCAGACTGTGTCGTCCCACATTGTACTACAGCTCTCAGTGACTGCACCATCATCTGTGAAATTCTGGGACCCTCGTTAATAAGTAAGTGTTCTCCCGATTATTTTGGGAATATACTACAGGCTTCCGAAAGATATTTTACTCACGACCGAGGCGATCGGCATCTGTTCTGTGACATCACACTCATACAGCCAGCCAAGCCTTGTCAAGCTTCAGCATGAACTGCACCCACAGCTACTACAAAGTGACCCCCTAGCACATACACCCCTCATATTTTCTTCCAATCCACCATGTTTGATCTGTGTGACTACCACACTCTGCAAATCAAGTTCGTTGTCGGTTAGATTCTCGCGGCTGGTCCCATAACTGTCCTACTTTTTCATATCACTGCTCTCGGTCAACCTACTTGATGGTTTGACCTACGTATTACGTCCCCACATATTTACACACAAAAATTGAAACATTGACAAATGACCGCATTACTTGCGTCCTACTTATTAATGAACAATTGGTGCAATTGGATTTTAATCGGGAGTACATTACTCACACTTGGTCATTGCTTTGCTGTTTGGATAGGCTCTTTCTACAGCCTCCTTCAGAGAGATTCGTTGGCCTGCTGGAGCTCAACAGTTATGACGGGGGTTTGTGATCCGTCTCTCTCTTGTGAGACAACGATATTGAACAGTCATTCATGGCACATTAGATACGACTGGAATGTCACCTAAAAGCGTCTATCCGTGTTTCCTTGCAATTGATGTTCAGGTTGTTCTATCGTTGCGAAAGTAGCTACGGCAGTCGTCGTGTTGGTTTAAATCGATTACGTCACAAACCAGTGAGACACCTTTGTAGAGTTTTATCCATCTTGTCTGTTTGTAGGTGGTGTCCTCCATCTGTACAAAATGACGATTTCCTTTTGGCTACGCATATTTCTTCTTCCTCACTTCCAGTTTGTCCATTCATTTTAATCTTTATTCATTCATTCGATTTTTTGCTGAACAGTTTGGATTCCGTCTACAATGAGCAGTTGTTGACCATCAGTCAACTGCAGGATGAGTTGAAGACTTTCAAACGCCAACTCGCTATCAAGGATGCGGAACTGCTTGCCAAAGATCGGGCAATTGCTGAACTTCGCTCGGAAATGATTGAAATGAAGGGAATTCACGAGGATCGTATTCTGAAGGCTAAAGCTGCAGCACATGTGGAGCAAGAACGCCTAACGGTAGACGCTGTTTTTCGTTTCCGTTTGTAGGCTCTAAGTCTCTTGGCTAGCAGTTTACTGTTATCTTACGTTGTCAACTGTTGTTTTATTTCCATTTAATTTGTCCGTTTAACACTTGCATGCTCCAATTTTTTCCTCCCATATCTCAGAGACAACTTAAAATGCATAGTATAACCACTGAGTGATGCATACTAAAAGGATCGCATCAAAACGGGACTTGCACTGATGTCACCGTTAGGTTAAGACGCGTGTCAACGCAGGTTCTCGTGCAGTGTTGAGTCTCCTGCATGATAGTCCCGTTAAGATTCTCTACCCCACTGTGCCATCCACTCTATGGGTTTAAAGGAATATCATGGAACCCTTAAATTGGCGTCGGACCATGGAAAAGTGGTGCCGAGACGCAAACTTGTTATCGGAACACCATAAACTGACAATTCCTACAAATTTCCCTCCTCGCCTCGTCGTATGCATTGATATCCAAGTCTATTAAGATGGCAAAGAAGCAACTGTAAGCTAGGATGACGCGGCTTCTGTCTAGGTATGTAGGTGTGCAGCCGTGTCACCCAGCGAGTTGGAACCAGTCGGACGAGGTCAAGTATCATCTCCACCAAACACCAATATCCTCGTGTAGCGTGCTGAATGAAGACAATGGCACTACGAGTCCTTTTCATGCGCCAGAATTTACTACACTTTGCTGAGGCGTTTGTCAAGAAACGACTGAGCCACAGTTGTCTCCAAAATAAGCTATTTATAGGATTGTCATCGGTTAAGTAATGTCCGTGTTTACTTCCATATATGGACTAGATCTTCATTATGTGACGATTCGATGTTTCCGTTATACTTTTTTTCGATGCTATGCACTCGATCAAATGTTGCGAGGTCAGTTCGAACAATGATCGTGCACCGTCACTTGTTTATCTTTTCAGGTTCATTTCGGGGTAAGCTTGTTTCTGATCGATCTGTGTATACAATTACTGACTAGTTTGTCGTTTCGTTTTGGAGAGCACTAAAATACTGGCTTCTCGAAGGATGCTTGTGATGAGAATGGACACGCTGGCCCTAGTGTCAGTGACACTAAGCATCACCTTCTCTATCTCAGAAGATGACTGAAAACGCACGTTCGCGGACTGTTGTAACGGCGAATTTCCTAATCCTCAACGAATCCGTTGCCTAAGTTAAACAGCAGATTCATCTGAGTCTTCAAACAAATGTGGTGTCTTCCATTTCTGACTTCCTTCATTTATCGTAAGTTTTTTTTGTTGCTGACAAAGGTGATAGTTTCCCCAGTAGCAGACTTCAATCTGACCATGTGCACATGTGTTGCGATTCAGATCGTTTCTGAATGAACAACGCATCTCAGATGATAACCTGAATGTTCAAGTAAACACAGCTACCATATTCAGTCCTGAATGTGATTCCTTGTTAACCTGGTCTTTCCCCCCTCCTGATAGTAAACAGTCCACAAGTTGTCCAGCAAGAAAGGGGGTTATGCGTAAACCACAAATTTTGCCTAATTGGTCGCCAAGTACCAGCTCCGGTTTCAAATTCCGGCATACATGCACGCAGCCGGTCTCACAGAATTAACATCAGCACATCGTGTCACGTCACTTGCTCGATGTCTGTCGTCCACAGTGTTATTCGCATACACTTTCGATGTGTGTTCTACAACTAACTGGTCGTTCCAAACCGTTTTCAGAAATGCTTGTCAGCTGTCGACTTTGGATGAGAGACTGCCGTTTTATGTTGGATTTCTGACAGGATATTCGAATTTCTTCTCCCTAGGGAACTATATGGTGACCACAGTGTTGTACCCATTCTGAGTTCAGTCCTTCGGAAACGATTATACTTCGCTGACAGTTGATCGCAACCTTAGCATTCCCATGAGCTTTTCAGCCAGCCCCTTTCGAATGGTCACTTTCGAGTAACGTCCATCTCGTACTAACCAAAGAAATTCCCTACTAATTACTGGAAGGTGGTCGTGCTACTGTTCGCATTTAACTTAACTACCCTTTATTGATTCACATCACTTCTCGACTGGAAGTTGTGTGCGAGTAACTGAGACAGCGTTTGTTTGCCGTACTGGTTTTCGAAGTAAGCCTTCGATTTCACGGATGTTTGTATTTGTTCCACATACGCAGTATATTTTCCGTATCCAACGGTGAAACAAAATTGCCTATCTACGTTCTACTGACCCATTTTAACACTGTTTAATCCTGCAAACTAAAGTGGAAACTTGCAAATGATGTAGAAATGCGATTTTATGAGTGATCAAATACACCATTCACCATGGATCAGGCTCTCGAATAGGTGTGTGGCGCATGGCAATAATTAATAATCCAATCTGAATAAACAGCGATGTGGCTGAAACAGCATTTCAGACAACACAGAAGTCGCGAATTAACTTCTAGCGGTCAGAATATATAGGGTTAACTAATCTTTCACGAAGGGTTGCACTGGGAGCGGGTTAATGTCAACTTGGCAGAGAGTAATTAGTAGCAGATGTTTCCATTCATGCGCGTGATGTGAATAGTCCCGCCATATAACACCTGAAAAGGGGCTTATTGGCTACTTAACGGTTTTCCGTCGTATCCGATTGTTGCCGACGAACACGTGTAGTCTGCGTTGAAATAAGTGTGCCACTTAGAACACTCACGTGGTTAAGTCCATCCTTCTGACTGTTTTTTCCCACGTTCCAGTCTGTCATCAAGCAGTTGCAAAAAGAAAAGGCTGCGCTGAGTCAGGGAGTACGGAAGCGGAAAAGTGGCACCAACCTTGTCGGTATGCCTGGCATGCTCCGACACTCGGTCTCTTCGGCTGCCTTGTTTAATCCGGATTCGCCCATTCAGGTTGCTTCTTCGGACCGTATTGGACGAAAAAGTGAAAAACCGGAGATCACGAAACGTTCCGAGAAGTCCACCTCTCTCATCGCTGAGCGGGACATCACAACGAGCACTCCAAATGGCTCTGGTGGTAATCATAAATCTATGGACGTGGGTTCGAAGACCGAAGTGACCGAGGCGCAAGAAACGCGGTTGACTATTTGTGAGCCAAACTCACCTACGGATAGCTCGAACTTCGATAAAATTAAGGAGGCGAACAGCTCTCCGAGCATTTCCTCAGATCAACCATCCGATGAAGATGGTGAACGTACCCCGACAGGACGTGAAACACATTTTGTCAATGCCTCGTCAACAGATCCTCTCGGATTGGACACACCCAGCGAGTCGGAAGAAGATACCTCTTGATTCCTTCTTTCCATCGCAGCCATTTTCACCTACAAACACCACATGTGCATTTACGGTTTCTTTGTCGTACGTCTCTCTGCTCCCCTCTTTTACTCACGGCGAGATATAATCAATCAGATGTTCTAAAATTCCTGAAAATTATTGACGACTTATATTCATAAGTGTATGTACGTCATGACAAAATGGATGTTTTCCTTATTCGTCCACTGTTCTACAGTTTTGGTATCTTGTGAGATTCTGTATGCCCGATTCATCCATAACTGCGTGCTCATTTGACTCGCCACGCAGCGGCTTTGCAAAACCAAAGCATTGTGAGTAGAAATGCTCTGATTATCGGTAGATTCAATGTACATTAGATGCGCTGTGCAGGCACCACCGGTTGTAATTCTGTGCTATATCCGACAGCGTCTCTAACGTTAGGTGTTCCCAATCGCCGGGTGTCTAGCCGGGAAGACACTAAGTCGATGACGGCGCTTCATTCAGAAGACCTCGAGCTCTGTAAATATGGCTCTACAGACCAAGCGGTGAGGTGGCATAGGAAACACTGGTGTTAGCTAACAAAATGGGTTGCCATTGAATACTGCCCATCGGTGTTCGATGTCGGACAGTCTCGTTGCTCATAGGGTGGTTCCACCGTTCGCGAACATTTTATGTACAGGTAGATAATTGACGAAAACCTCTTCTTGAATCGACTAGGTTCCACATCTACGTAATTGGATGAAACGCATGAATGCAAGCTACATAACTAAAGAAGAATATGCTTCGTGAGCCCTGGAAGGGTATACGCTATTGACGAACTTTGACAAAATTAAGAATCGGGTCTAGTGTTTTGCGAAGAAGGATGGTTAAAAATTTGCACGAATGCGGAAATTACAATCAGCTGTGACTGAGGTTAAATCAGTACTATTGAGGATTCTTCGTTACTTTTCTGTCACGTTAATTTTTATGCACACAGACATGGAGACGGACTGGCACTCACGGGATTTTATCAGGTCCATCGCCGATCACCTCGAATGTTTGACAGGATTGCCCACTATTATATTTCCACTTTGACTTCCCCAGAAATGAGAGATGAAATGTCCAGTGTTGTTCACCTATTCCCAGATGATAAACTTCGTGATCTGCATTGTATCTCTAACTTGTAAAGACTCATGAACCGATCAAAACTGTGAACAGATTATCAACCTCGGTGCGCGTGCCTCCCAAAAGTGAGAACTACTTATCCCACATTTGCAGTTTCTGTTACTGAGGATACGATAGACTAAACGCATAAGATGACCTTGCAACCTAACAGCTTGCATAATTGTGGATAGAGCACAGATAATCAAAATATGGCATTTGGAATGGCAAAGAATTCAATTGTACTGAAGAACAGTTAAATACACCCTGGGATTCAGTGGAACTGTTTCTTCAGCGGGCTTCTTACGTGACTTCTGCAAACGGTTGATGTGAGTTCTCCTCGTACGATCGATGGTCGTCTTACAGAATTGTGTGAACACAATTCGACCGTATAACGGTAAGTTTTCTACGATGGAAAGAGGGTGGCAATGTGTTTGACGCAAATCCACAGGTCGCATTCGCGCAATTTCGATGTGTGCAGTCGTCACCTTCAGTCTATTCTTTCTCAGTAGCCGCAAGAATTGATAAGGATATCGGCCGTCACGTGTGCATTCAGCAAGAAACGATATCTTGCCAAGTTCACGGGCTATCTTGCATCTCAAGCTGGCCACACGGCGCAACAACTTGCAAGTTTCAACGGGAATTTGCCGTTTTGAATTTTGAAACAGTTCATTCCCTTTAGAAGTTTGAACAAAACTGTTGAGTTGATTGGCCCGAGTCCTGCAAACAACTGAAAGCCCCCAGACATGTTTATCGAGTGATTGCTCACGACAAGATGTGACAAGACTGCATTGGTTAACGACTGACTGCAACTATGACACAGTAAATGCCATTTTTCAATCCGTTTAGACAGGTCCGTAGTCGGTCGGTCAGTACACTCTACTGAACCATAACCGCGAGTGGTACTACACAAGCATAGGTTAGTCGTGGACAGGTGCTAGTGTATTCACCAAATGTTGAGCGTAGCAAAATGTGCCCGAGAAGTTAGATCGATTTGGTAAAGAAAAACATGAATATGATGGGAACAGTGATCAAAACTTGCTCCGATCGCGGTCCCCGTAGTATATCAGTTGAAGATGTTTGTTCCAGTAGACGATATGAACGTCTGTTTAACCGTTCATTGCTTATCCAAACACCGACTCAACAAACGACCCAGCAAGGATCCAATCCAATAATCGCGTCAAGATATCACATCAAGATTGGTAGAATAGTCTCGATATCACATATTCCGTTATTCGCCAAATACTTTGTTCTCTATTGCACTGGTCACTCGCAACTACAAAAAGACGTGAACATCGCCGCTTGACTTTGCGACTTCAACGGCAATCAGACCCGGACGAGGATTTCTAATATTTATACAAGCGTCCAATTTCTGAACCAAATTCTGCAAGCCTTACGGAATGAATCGAGTGTAGTTTCCTCGCAGTAAAGCACAACTTCTCGTTTGCATGATCTTCCAAATATTTGCGAACAAAACAACTGTTAGGCTGGGCGTATCCTAACCGTTAATGTTAACTGTGAATTCAAATTCGGGATACAGTACCTCAAAATTTCTGTATGTTGATTTAGACGTCGGTCAACCAGCCAAGTCGTTTGGAGTGTTTCCAGGTGATAGAAAGTTCCATTCTCCCAAAGTCCTTCTTAACTCTTAAATACAGCACCGGTGTATAGTAATTTTCGCGGAGCGAATAGATTCTTTCTTTCTTAGCCAGGAAACTTTGCTGATACTCGAAGACTGGAGATCTCGAGCGTTTACCTAACTGCGATTATTATTACTGTGAGAGGTCAGTTTATCGTTACAGTTTCCTCTTGCGGTTATAACAACCACTGAGACTGACTCTATAAATGAGGTCTCTGTACGATCTTCCACGAAGGCGTTGAGCAACGCGTAGCGATAAACCAATGATCCCAAATATTCAAAACAAGATTCGTAATGCCACGGTACTATTGAACAAATTATCAAAGTGAATATTCAGACAACCTCAACAATTTCGATCGACAGGTCGTTTCCAGGGAATGGGTTACAATTTGCAGCTGAACGGGCTAAATATGTACTACAATCACATAATAAGGCATTCATACCCAAAAGAGCTCTTCCGAGCAGTCAACAGGTTCAAAACAATGGGGATGAGCCGAGCTCCAAAAAAGGGGGTGCACGCACCACTCAAGTAAATTACAATGACCGACAACTGGCTATTCGCACAACCATTAAATTGACGTGACAAAACAAAATCGTCTAGGTCAAAGTCCAATTAACGTCCAGAAACAGGGGAGGTTGAATGCAGAGGGGTGAATATTTAGGGGAACTGGGTTGGGTCGGATTTTCACGATTGTAGTTCAAAAATTCGATACAGTCCCCCCTTGAACGGGATTAGCGAAGCCTCCATTTACAACTTCCGAGACAGCATACGGCTTGTTGCTACTGATCGCTCCTTTTTACCGTCTCGCTAACAAAACATTGTTTGAATATATTAGTCAGTTAGATGTAAGGCTGCAAATTCCGGCTGCATCCGTCGATCAGCATTTCTTACGTTGAACATTTAATGTACAGTTTAAACTCAATGGCGGCTCTTGATGGCAGAATGGCACTAAGCTTCCCAACGAGCCCATAGATGATTGTTTTCCTGGGATAATGTGGGAGCGCTCATGCACCTCGTCTCTCTCACCAATGTTCTTCAACCAATCGACGTGCCTTTCACTCCACTTCTTGAGATTGAACGGTTAAACAGACGTTCATATCACTGATCACTGTTCTCATCATTTTCATGTTTTTCTTTACCAAATCGATCTAACTTCTCGGGCACATTTTGCTACGCTCAACATTTGGTGAATACACTAGCACCTGTCCACGACTAACCTATGCTTGTGTAGTACCACTCGCGGTTATGGTTCAGTAGAGTGTACTGACCGACCGACTACGGACCTGTCTAAACGGATTGAAAAATGGCATTTACTGTGTCATAGTTGCAGTCAGTCGTTAACCAATGCAGTCTTGTCACATCTTGTCGTGAGCAATCACTCGATAAACATGTCTGGGGGCTTTCAGTTGTTTGCAGGACTCGGGCCAATCAACTCAACAGTTTTGTTCAAACTTCTAAAGGGAATGAACTGTTTCAAAATTCAAAACGGCAAATTCCCGTTGAAACTTGCAAGTTGTTGCGCCGTGTGGCCAGCTTGAGATGCAAGATAGCCCGTGAACTTGGCAAGATATCGTTTCTTGCTGAATGCACACGTGACGGCCGATATCCTTATCAATTCTTGCGGCTACTGAGAAAGAATAGACTGAAGGTGACGACTGCACACATCGAAATTGCGCGAATGCGACCTGTGGATTTGCGTCAAACACATTGCCACCCTCTTTCCATCGTAGAAAACTTACCGTTATACGGTCGAATTGTGTTCACACAATTCTGTAAGACGACCATCGATCGTACGAGGAGAACTCACATCAACCGTTTGCAGAAGTCACGTAAGAAGCCCGCTGAAGAAACAGTTCCACTGAATCCCAGGGTGTATTTAACTGTTCTTCAGTACAATTGGATTCTTTGCCATTCGAAGACTTAGCTTTGGGTTTAGATCATAAAGTTCTATTATATCGGCCTAATGGTATTAACATTTAAGCCCACTTTGTGAGCTTAATTAATCAATGAATAGACCTTCAGCCAACTAATGCTGATAACCTAGGCTGGCTTAAGACCAATTTGACTGATATAGCCAACGGGTTTATCATGACCCTGATGAATGGCCGGTGTGCTGTCGCAAAGGAACACCTTCAATCACTAGAAGAACTTATGTCAAAAAATGTAGTAATACTCAAGCCAGGCAAAGGCTTCGGAGCAGTCATTTTAGACAGGGATGTCAATACTAGAGGAGCGAACGACGTTTCAGCACACAGACACCGTGGACAACGTCACTGAAATAGAAGGTCGCATAGCACAGCATCTTCAGCTCCTCTTACAACTGCGCTTAATCGATGACAGAACGTACAACGCTTTCAAATCGTGTGGGTCGTCGACATCTCAGCTTTACAGCCTCCTTAAAACAAGTCTGGAATGCCTCTTAGGCCTATGGTGGCGATGACAAATTCTCCGTACCATAAATTGGCACGCTGGTTAGTCGTAATTTCAACTCCATCGAAACAAAAGTTTCAAGAGCATTATTCTATTGAAGATCCTTTCGAATTGATCAGTGACTTGAACAACATCAATCTTGCTAATGAGTTGATGTTTTCCATAGACGTTCAGTCACTGTTCACGAATGTCCCGCTACACGAGACAATCGATTACATTTGTGAGCTCGTTGAAATGAGCCACATTACTTTGCCTCTGCCCAGTGATTTATTGAGGGAAGCCTTATTGTTATTCACTGAAAACATCAGCTTCCGTTTTCTTGATCGGTGCTACAGCCAAATAGACGCGGTAGTCATGGGAAGTCCACCTTAACAGACTTTGTCATGTTAAGGATTGAGCAGGAGTTAGCCATAGACAACGAGTCTGTCATATTACAAACGCCACGTCTATGATACACTAGTATTCAGCCGGTCCAAGCAGGCAATAGTTGTCATCCTAACCTGAAAGTAACGTGTGCATTTGAGACTGACAACTATTTACCGTTTCTAGATATACTAATTAGACGCTGGGAGGATGGCTCTGTCAGGAGTCGTCTGTAGGAAATCTACGTAATCCGGTCAATACTTGAACTTTAGTGGTTTCACACCGGTCTATCACAAACATGCACTAGAGAATACACCATTCACACGAGCAAGACGAATCTGTACACAGGATAGTCTTGCGGAAGAATTAGACTTGATCACATCTATACAACAATCTAATGGGTATCCAAAAAAGTTCATAAAAAGGCATAGTACACCGAAACCACCTTCCGGACAGGTGGCCACAGTGAGAAAAAAGGTCTATATCGAACTGCCTTTTAAAGGTGATTATGGCATGCATCAAACAACTCTAAGACTAGTGAATTCGATTAAACGAACATTTGAAGCAGCCTGTCGGTGACACCTCACATTGTCTACCAATTTACATGTAACTGCAAAGAAAGTTACATAGACAGAACCGAGAGGTGCTTGGTCTCCAAAGCGAAGAAACATTTGCCTAAACGGATGTAGAGATTTGCATTACAGAACGACAATGTCGTTGAAGCACGCAAGCAACCAGCGTCCGCAGTCGCAAGACACGTCCTGACCATTGGTCACCCAAATTGTGAATTACGTCACTTCAATCCAAGATTCTTGCGGTTTGCTGAGGCGGTCACAATCAATCGACTGAAGCCGACCCTGTGCGTTCAGAAACAATTGCTCGTAAACTCTACTCCAGATAGTAAGGCAGTAGATTTCGGTAGTTTTGCACCGAAGATATCAGGTATGGTTTGGCAGTACTATATTGTGGTAGGAAGAAAAAATGCATTAGCGTCCGTGGGCCAAAGTAGACACAACTGTACGGTAAGTCGATAGACTATACAATGACTGCATATAAACGTAGCAGGCTACGGATCAGTTGTTCGATTGGGAAGATCACATTTCCCAACCCAATCAACTGTACGCAAGTGCAAGGTTACGGGCGCGCTAGGAATTGTCATGTAAACGGGTCCATCGTGCAAACAGCCCGTGTGCACACTGGACACAACGGGTGATACATTATTCAGAATCAGATTGGGCGGTGTTGCGTTTTGTTCATGGAATCGGTTTGTCCAGTGAATGGTTCGGTTTTGTCCAAACGAATCTCAGTGAAATTCCAGTATCCTTTGTGACGGACGACATTTATATGTTATTGGAAAGGAAGTAACTAATGGCATCGATTGATCTGCGCGAACTAGACATAAAAGTTGCGTAGTCCCGACTCGCGACTTATCATACTTTAGGGATATGCATTAGCTTCACGGACAAATCATATACCCAGGATATCCATGCGCGTACTGTTTTCATTCAACTTCCTAAAACGAACGCCGATTTGTCAGTTCCGCCTCCACACGTGAATCGATCACAGTTTATTGGTTCTGGCCGGTTAGCACAACAGGCTCGGTCACATTGTGCTAGAGGAATCCATTCTTTCCGTCCAAAATCACCTTCTGCTTCGAGAAAACGACTCTATCCAATCAGAATAAACGGAAACGTGAACAGTCGAGAGGTAACCTTCGTTATTTTTTTATTCCGCTGTGTTCATTGGTGGCCTAGTGACCTTTCTTGATATCTTTCCTTCGATTTTCTGATTTGAGAACGTTTGTGGGTCGCTATGCGTTCCAAAAATACCTTGCAATTTTCTCCTTGACACAAAAGTTGTCGGAACGGAACAAAGTTGCTTTTCCACTCGTCTTTTGGTTTGTCTTGGGCGCGAATAACGGGGACCACCGCATTATTTTCAGGACCAAGATTTTCCGTGTTAATCATATCGAAAAGAATCCGATTTCTATCAATCGCACTATTATACGGTGGACGAAACAGCGTATTGAATCGAGAGTCTACAATACATTGTGAATCAGGAGATAGAATGGGAACACATGCAATGTTGAATAAGGGTTGGCAACTGACGGCCGGTATTTGCCATGTGTCACTATGTGGATGATCGGGATCGTGAAGCAAGAAACTGCTTTGTTGATTGTTGATAAATGGAAATATGTCCTGTACACTTATCTAGGGGTTCACGACGCGTCTTTATACGCATATCTGATCCATCATGACTGGGCGTTACAACCTGCCCTGCTTGTTTTCAATTTAACTTCGCCCCTTGGTCATGTTCTGATTAATCCAGTTTTCCTAACCACCTTTGACATTCTGGCCGTCACCAGGATTAATTTCTGCGCATTTTTTTTAACCGCGTGTGAATGATCACATTTTTGATGTATCATAATTGCGACGACCTCTTTGGGTCCGGCATAATGGCCCTTTTGATCTATTTCGGTGAATTTTACCACAGACTCCATGTTTCTTGTCTCTGGTTATCCAGTGTTCCTTGCCCATAAGCACTGCTCACGTGCAGTGATCAATTCCGTGGGGAATTATGTGCAAAACATGGTGTTCAGTGGCCAGATTTCTAAGCATTACAACGTTCACCTTGAAATGTTAGCGGAAACGGTGGTGCTTTTCGCAATGTCCATCCATCCCCTTAGATCGATCGATTCTCAGCCCCTTGAAATGATCATTCTAGGATGAGGGCATTGCAAGTCCCTTACATCAAATAACTTTCGCTGTGTTCACCAGATCCACTGTTTTCAGACGCAATCGGATATTTATCACTATGTACATCCATATCTACATATAATAGATAATGGGACAAAAATTGGGCATGGAAAATTAAAATCGGCTATATAGCTCAACTACTACACGAGCAAAGTGTTGGACGACTCCCTTTTCAGAAATATATATGTCCCATTTAGACCCATCATAGCATTGTGGGAGTTAGAGCGCTGGTATACAATATGCGACGTTTACAGCAGAGAATGCGCCTGGCGAATCAGTTGATTTGGTCAATCGCAGCAGCGCGTGTCATGCGACCGCGTATTTGGACGATCGATGCAAGTTTCCCTTACTAGAGGTACAGCGTGGATCGATATGACTACCTGAAACGTTGGCGGCTGTTTTAAATGTCTAACGAAGTGAGTTGCATAGACCGTGCCGCTGTTTGGGCATCAATAATGAACGGTCAGTAAAAATGCGCGAAATAATTGCGAGAACTTTGACTTTTTGCAACTTTTCAAAAACTTTTAGAAAGTATTTCACATTAGGCACGATTTTGAAAACAGCGCGTATATATATATATAACGAATTTCGACGTTTAGACACAGATAAACAGAAGGTAGAGCAAAATGCGATCGCGTATCGGAGGGCTACATCAGAACCGGAGTGTGACAAAATATTGGACATTTCTTCGTAGAGCTGACAGCCATCTCAGGCTTGATTCTGGATTTGTCGGTTTTCTTTACCATGTAGCTCAGCAATTTACAGCGAGCTTTCAGAAGCATAAGTCGTTTGTCAGTGGCCCGTGGGAACTCGGTTTTATTTCCTTCAACTTACAGAAGAGACTTCAAAACTCTCTCGTATGAGTAAAAAGATCTGTGGTTCTCTTAAGGTGACTGTTTACTGGCAGATGGTAGACTTTCTTTTATTTTGTACCACCTTTCCTGCTCCAGAATTAAACAATGTTTCTTTCTATAAGGCCCTCGAGCACAGGGTGAGCCAACGCAGACTTCCAGTTTCCTTAGTTGTGACAGCAAAAGACGCCTGGTCTGAGTTGTTTATTGCAAAACATCCATTATAAATTGAACACTGAGCAAAACTACTACTTTGCACGGCTGCCGCGTAGTTCTATCCTTGCCGTAGTGCAGCCACGTTCTCTTTGGCGACACGTCATCCACAGTGCACGTACACGCTTCTAATAGTCTCCTGGTCTCTGAATTCCTGGCGTTGAGACCCGCCCTTCACTTCCGCGCATACGAATCTTGCCGTGCTACTCCCAAACGAGGCTACATGTTATTGATAAACAGATTGGGAATAACAACGTTACGAACAAGTAATACTCTACGTTTCAACCACCTCGGGTGGCCTTCCTCAGGATAAGCCGTAATGTTTTTCGGTGCCACATGAGTAATTTTCATCATCTGTAAAATGTTATCAACGAACACCTTTTGAGCGTCGTAAGAGCAGTGAATGTCCGACGGATGTTTTTGTTTAACGCCTGTATTCAACTTAACTACGTTCCCTGAGGGTGTTCTGCTCACCGGCAGGTTCGTGACATCGGTAGCTAGTCTCCCCTATGATCAAGATGAACCGTCTGAACACGGTTGTATGTTGACGTGACTGACATCTTCAGACACCAACTCTGTAGCACTGGCTGATCAAAATGCGATTGCATCAGTGATCAAACTGTATGATTACACCGACGAAAACGCTCATGCCAGATGGGTCAATGGGCAGCGATATGAGGAGTCACAGTTTTGCAGACCTCCAGATTGGGGGACGGAAGAAGGGTAGCATCTTTTACCAGGGAAAGTACCAGGTTTCAGTAGACCGCCTTGCGGTACAGGCTTTTGAGCCGAAGACTTTGACTGACAACTCTAGTCGTTCTCTCGTCTAGGTCTGGGCGTCCTGGCAGTAGTTCGGCCCACATACAACCATGAATTTTCACGGCATTAATTTCATACTACATTGGGCACTTCGCAGTATGAATTCGGTTGCTCCATCTGCTGTACACAGCAGAGTAGATAGGCGAAAACACACTACTATGGGCCTTTCCTTTAATGCCCTACTAAGTTTAGCTTCCAAACCGCTTCCACCCCCCATCTCTAGCAATTACCCTTCAAGCCCCATAGCAGATACAGCTAATCATTATTTCAGTAAGTCCCATCTATTACCACCCAGCCTCATGCCTCTCTCCGCTTTTGCTCAGATCAAGAATCCGAATTAATACAGGTGATATTGACGTTCACACTCTACGACAGATAGGTCAACGGGGCGCTTTCGCCCGAACGTTGAAATCACTGAATTTCGATGTTTGATACATTTCGGAGAACAGAATTCAGCAGAGCAGCCAATTAACAACGATACTAGTCATACACTTCGGATGACTCCACGACCGCCGGTACCGGTCAGGATAGAGTAAGTATGGTCTTCAGTGTGACGGTCGCGAACACGTCAGTAGGTTGGATTGTTAGCAATGGACTTTATACAGCCTGCTTGGTCATCATCATTATAGACAGCAATACATCAGTGGTTCACACTAACGCTTAAATGCCACACAACCATGAAGAAAAAGCAAACCCTATATAGGAAGAGAGAAAGAAAAAAGGGGACAGGAAGGGACCTAACTACTGAAATATATCACGTCCATACTCAAACATTCAACATCAGGGTGCCTACACCATGCAAACAAACAACCGAGCTGCGTCATCAGCGAGACAGCTTCCTTACGGCTTTCACTGCCCCGCGCCATTAAATGCACTCACTTCACAGACAACTCGGACAAACAACGACAACATTCACGCCAATGAGCTCGATTAGCCGCCATCCCACCTACAGTCTCCAGCCACCGACTCTGTGAGTCGCGAGGGCCCCAGCCCGGGACATGAACTCGATCTACAGTGGCCAACCGCTTGGTGAACGACTTCATTTCCCTACGCCAAGTCATTATCTGACCACCTCACACCTTACACCAGTCGGTCGCAGTGTCAGCAAACAGTGCTCGGTGTGGAAGACGACTAGCTGGCATCCTTAATACGTGACCTAACCATCTAAGCCTGTGTAAACGTAGAGATTGGACAAAAGAACTCGTTTGGCAATCACTACCGAACACCCGCTTTCTAAACTCTTCGTTACGCACACGCTGGTGCCACCTGATACGAGCGATTGAACGCAGACATCGGTGGTCAAATACTTGAAGACGGTTCACGTCTTCTACCCTGAGCGGTCAGGTCTCGCTGCCGTAAAGTAATACGGCCCTCACCGTTGTCTTCTATACGCTTGGTATGCTCTACTAAGGCCATTCCTAGAAACCAGCCCTTCAGAAATCTCATCGTGTTCAGCTGTGCTGCGGTGACGTAAGGGGTAACGCGGCCTTTACTTGGATATGGTCGTTCTCCTTCGGTCAACCCACGGTTCCGATACAGTCGTCCAGGTAGACGATATGGATGCCTAGTTCGATCGCCCTGGTGAGGCCGAGCCTCGCTTAGGTGGCAAGTTTAGGGTAGCATCACAATGCCGGGTAAATGGGGGGGGCGGCTGATGCAACTGCGTACCAGCATTAGTTTTGGACATCGTGCGCGTCATGGTTGCCCTTGGCTTCTCCCTCATCCGAATCAGGTGGTCTCAGATAGGCCACGTGGCTGTCAGCTGCAGGTTGCGTTGACCTACTCTTGACTGTAGTTCTCACTTGAGTACACTGCATTGGTATGTTGCAGTTTTTATCTTAGTTTCGCTGGGCAACGACCTCACCGATTGGCCGTTGAGAAACCGGTATCAAACAAGCCTAGAACACAAGATTGACAGTTTTCTTCTCAAACATCGTAATAGATGCTGGACCCAAATCTCGCAGGAACTCCATGAAGCATGTACTGTAGCGCACAGCACGGTGGTTAGTGGGTTGAACAAACATTGGATTTGAGACAAATCCCTTAGTTTGTTGGATGCCAGATATCCTTCATGGCGGGAGAAGTATTCGTAAGAGGCTGAAGCGTAGCCTGATCACTGAAAGTGCAGCTTGGCTTGCAAAGAAATTTAACGGAATGAGAATCGCTTTTGCCTCAGACGGTGTTAACAAACTCTTCAAGCTTATCGGTACTACCGATCCGGAGTGTCCACATGTAAGCGAATCTATTAGCAAAGCAGACGGCACATTCACTCATAGGTTCGGAAAGTTAAACCGCTGGGCGGAATACTTTAACGGGCAGTTCAACTAGTATGCGACATTACGCCGCAAAGTTGCGGTGTAGTAGCCTGGTCGGCAGATTTAGGGCCTCCCAACGAAACGGAGTTTCGCAATCATATTTCGGCTTTCAAACGTAATAGGGCTGCTGACTCAGGTGGCTTTATGTTGGCACTGTTCAAAGATGGGGAGGCGTAAGTAGCGGTCTTGACTAAGTTGCTCCAACTTGAGAATGCTAGACACCATTTGGGGCATAGTCAATAATCATTTCAGAATGCGCGCTACAACCTTAAAGTATAGTGATTCTGCAAGTCGTGGAGGTTGCAGACCAGTTTGCGTACTTGGGAAGGCACATCAACTGCGGCAGAGATGAAGAGTGAAATAGAAGCGCGTGTTTCTAAGGCCAGGACGGTAACCCCTAATCTAAGAAACCTCTGGTGACAGAGAGGTATCTCTTTGGAGTTTAAGATTCGCGTATGTATGACAACAGTGAAGGCTGTATTACATTACGACAGCGAAGCATGACAGTTCAGGGTATAAGACGTGAACCGTCTTCAGGGAGTTGACAACCGACGTCTGCGTTCGGTCGCTCTCAGAGGGTGCCACCAACAAATGAACAACGAAGAGATTAGAAAGCGGGTGTTTGGTAGTGACTGTTAGAATTCATTTGTTCAGTCCCTCTATTTGCACGGACTTAGATGGTTCGGCCATGTACTAAGTATGCCAGCTAGTTGTCAACCAAATCGAGCACTCTTTGTCAATGTTATGGCCGACTGGCGTAAAGCGCGAGGTAGACCCAGTATGGAGAGCTGATATGGTTCACCGAGAGGCTGGCCACTGTGGGTCCGGTTCGTGTCCGAGGCTGGGGACGCGGCGACTCACTGAGTCGGTGGCTGCAGACGTTAGGTACGATGGCGGCTAACTGGTCTCAGTGGAGCGAATATTGCCGTTGTTTGGTCCAGTTGCTTGTGAAGTAAGTGGCACGTGGAAGTGAAAGCCGAGAGGAAGCTGTCTTGCTGATGGAGTCTCAACTTCACCTATAGCTCGGTTTTTTGTTTGCAAGGTGTAGGCCGTTTGATCTGAGTGCGCACGTATTCTCAGTGGTTGGTTCACTTCCCCTTCCTTTATCTCTCATGTATTTCCGTACAGAGTGGGCTTTTTCCTCATAGTTGTGTGGTAGTTATGTATTGCTGTCTATGATGATGATGGGGGGTTCGTTAACCACATGCGGTTTTGTACCGCAACCATACATCGTCATCAAGCACAACAACTCGACGGATTTTGTAATACTTAACCGGGAGCCTGGTGATAGTAACGCGCGTGTCATCAGAAGTGTCCCACTTAAAAGATTAAGCCGTTAGATGGGCTAACTTCGCTCATTGTAATGATTGGATTGTGACGATTGTATTAAATGTGTTCAGTTGTCTTTGCCCTTGAGCCCGAGTGCAAGAACACATGAAGTGAGAGAATAGCTCGACAGTCTGTATCCAATACACTCATAACCATCACCATGGTCAAGCGAGTCGAGCGTTTGCAATTAACAAACCCCAACTAACAAACAGTCACATACCTGGGACTTTCAAACAAGGCAACGAAGAAATTTTCACCTGGTGAATTCTCACAAACCCCTTCAATTCAGTTATGTAGTACGCCGTAAAAGGTGACTTGAGACGAAGTACAACGACAGGCCCCTATCGCGTTACTGCTTTGAGGTCAATCAGGATTTTCATGAACACCAATCGCTTGATGAGGAACCTGTAACCAACTAGCAGAAAACGCTGATACCACGTGACTTCCCTAACATCGAAAAAGTAGCATCAAGAAAAACACGAGAACGCTGTGCGCGACCTAGCCTTATCTGCTTTCGTTTGTCAGTTTCATTCACGCAACCTACCGTGCGTCATACTGGTCGATCATTTCACAGATTGACGCCAGCTGGTATGGCTTCAACGACCACATGCACGTTCACCGATGGCAACGTCGCATCATCATCATCATCAAAACAGCCATGAGCCTGACCAAAAGGTACTGTGGTTCCGGCCGCCGCTCACCTCAACAGTGACGTGGAATATCCTAGAAGGAAACATTACTACGAAGGTCAACAAATATTAAGAAGACTAAGCGGAAGAACTAGAAACGGTATAGATACAGGTACGCCATTGACTGCGACACACCGCCATCTCGGATAGCGTCTCTAACCAACGGTTTGAGTGATCACGAGGACCCCATCCAGGCAGGCGATGCCTGCCCACTTTGTTCAATGGAGCAGTCAAAGTCTTTATATTTCGTCGCATCCAGCTGCATTGAATTCAATTCGATCGATCGGTTTGTAATTTTGGAAATCTGTGTACTCAGGTGTACACCGACCATGCGTGTAAACATACCGCTGACGCTTCATTCGAGATATCGCCCCATTCTACGTCGAAAACAGTGCCCGACAACGTCTCACGGCAAGTGGGCGTCAGTAAAAATCACAGATACGTTGTTTTGGATGGAACAGGCAGGTTATTGAGGACAGAATGGTTGCATGACATCTATAAAACGGACACACTCTGACCGAGTGAGGGAAGCTGGATGACACTAATTTCCAGCAGACCAAACAGTCTAAATAACAAGTATCATTGTTGTCACTTGGTTCCGCGAAAACTCGTGAAGGAAATACCGACCACGAGGAAAGATGAAGGCCTCCGGAAGCTGGGGTTCACGAGTGACATCGATCCACTATTTCGGTCTTAAAATATGTAACACAGAAGCACATGTATATCGTAAAGAAATCTTGGGAAAGTACACAGAGCAATACGCGTTAAAAAAATAGAACAACATTCAGCGCTTGCGTATAGTATTGCCTGCCCAATCAATTTTGTTGGAATTCTTGAGCATGTTCAGTCCGTCCTCGAACGCCTCACGGGTAATCATGCGTTCTGAACGTGATCGTAGCTCCTCCAAAATACGGCTGTAAACAAACGTCAGAACTCGCGGTTTCTCTTCCAACAACGTCCACACTGCCGCAGCCATCTCCTCGCGACGCTTCCGCATGCTGCTGCTCACACCTGAAACAAACGAATGCATAAAAATCTGAGTACATCAATGTGACAAATGCTTTTTACGCTTACCTTAGTACCTGCGTAACTTGTAGTGCAGCACAGCTAAACTCATCGTATGCCCAGTAGGATGAGTAAACGGATTGAGAGAGAAAAACAGTTAAAAGTAACAACGGCCTAGTACTACAATATAAACAATAAACACTCGCCGTTTCTTTCGAGTTCTATCCCGATGGTTGGAATGAAACAACCGAATTCGACTAAATGTGTTTTGCCCCTATGCACTCAGTTGATACGACAGCACCGCTTATTTCAGCACGAGGTAAGTAGCGGCGCAAACAACCATAACCGTTGGTTAGCACGTTGAGCGTACGCCACACGCGACTACCGTTCACACGGTACATAGTTTTAAAGTCATGTGATGAGAAAATCTACTAGCGTAGACAGTGCCCTCATCAAAAGCAACGAAATTCGGGCACGATGCCTCAGAAGCAATCAGTCTTGGGGAATATTTAGTTGGGTCGATGAGAAGTTGGGACCCTGAAAGCGGCTGAATTATTGGCATCAGCACTCTGGAACGGTGTGCCTGAAAATTAGGTGAACAACCCCCGTAGAGTAAGGGCACACTCAAGATTACAAGTGAGGTTCCTCAAGCTTACTTCCATACTGACGATATCCCAGAAAGTGTCCAGAAGGCGTGAAACGATTCCCTGATGACATTAAGGACACTGAGTACGTTGTCGATACTACAAGAGCAGTACGTCTTCGGCTTGCAATGTGTTTCAGCAGCCCCGATAAGTTGTGATTAGAATAATGGTCGAACAGCCAAAGCACGGATAGTGTTTATGGACTACGGCTATCTGTAACATTGGAGTAACATAAGCCTCTAAATGAGGAACTCAGTGAGCAACGTGAAAGAATGCTCGTTTTCGGTCAGCGCGATTGGAGCACAACATAAGCAACTATAAACCGTGCTCACAGAACAGGTCTGTCTAACATACGGATAAACACGTTGATCTCGCACTGGCAAAAAGCGATAACCAGGCGACAAATTCATGGCGTTGGTGAAGAAGACGGACTTACAAGCGAGGGTTTGATTAAGTAGAGTGTCATCCATTCCCGGGCCAAGAACCCAAAGACACTAATTGTCAATGGCCGTTGATGCGATCGGAATCGATATGGAATTGTAGCTAACGACTCACTTAATGTGAACACCTGAAGTATTTAATCATTTCTGTCGTTCCTTTGTAGCCCCCAGGCTTGTGGTGTATGACCGCCAGTACTTCGATCAACGAGCTCCAAATAACAATTAAATTTTGTAGGTGAAAAGATATGTTCACGAATCACGTTAAACCTGAGCGTCAAATGGGAGAAACAACTCTCACAGCAAACAACACAGCTTCTGGAGGAACATTCGAATCCATAAAGCCGCCGAGATGTCCGCGATTGCTGACGAGTGAAGAAAGCGAGTGCGATATTTGAAAAGCAAATCAAAATGTTGGTCTGGTGGTCATTGAGCAGCGAAAATCTGAACGGGAACCTTGTGGTGTGCAACAAATTATGTAGTTACGGCTTAAACATCAAGATGTTCTGAGCATTCAAAATGCAGGATACTCAGTTGCCCCCCATAAAGTCTAGTGTTAGGTGGCGAGCGTCGAAAGTGTGACAAGTTTATTTATTTGAACGATGTGGAACCATCCAGACAAAAGGCCAATATTTGAGTCGAAGTGTGTTACCGGCCCGATAGAGGTCAGCGTAATGAAAGTGCAGCACTGATGTGAAGTCGGTCACCGATATATGTAGCGTTACACGGATTGGTTCATCACAGTATCATCATCATCATAGACAGCAATACATCAGTGGTTAACACTAATACTTAACTGCCACACAACCATGAAGAAACAGCAAACCCTATATAGAAGGAGAGAAGGAAAAAGAAGGGGACGGGAAGGGACCTAACTACTGAAAATGACTACGTCTATATTCAAACATTCAACATCAAGGTGCCTACACCTTGCAAACAACACAACCGAGCTGCAGTATAGTCACGGTAAGCAATCCTGGCAATAACCGAGTCAGATGGGTTCGCTCTTCCAGCATTTGTCAGCAGCACTGCTTACCATTCTGTCAAAAAGCCATCAGCGAGCGCAAAGGAGTTCGCGCGATATTGCGGACATTCAGTAGGTGCAACCTGGTTGTCCGATAAATCCTGGAGTTGAGAATTAATGGGTGATGGCTAACATGACAGCTAACACTGTATGATTTTCAAACGTGCCGGCTTATCAGCATGCTCCAGGGAAGACACGGCAATACTAGGTGTTCTAGTCGCTTTCATCTCGGATGTTCATTTGCAAGATGTAGGCAACTTGATGTTGAATGTTTGAACATGAACGTACCTATTTTTAGTAGTTAGCTTCCTTCCCATCTCTTCTTCATGGTTCCGTGGCATCAATGTGAACCACTGATGTATTGATGCCTATGGTGACGATGCTGATGTCACCCCATCCGAGACGACAATGTGATCACTCACCAAAGTGCAGGGTGAAGCCTTCGCCTGAAAGCACACGGTAAGGATCAAGCTTGGTCAACAATTATGAGGTGCATTCTGTAAAAACAGAATCTGCATCAGCTTTTGACGTGAATACAGCGAATTTGTGTCCAGGGTTGCACAGAGGAAAAGAGATACTGTTATGCGCAACATTTTCTGCGCTGGAGATTGATACATATTGTGGTAGATTGTCAGGC
>QNGE01001170.1:135077-154146 GCA_008508345.1 Paragonimus westermani
AGAGTGCGGACATTGAAGGCGCCAATGTTTACCAGTTGTCTTGGCCTCAGAAAACAATTATCGCTCATGGGCATGTTTCAGATTTGCTGGAGGGATCCCAGCTGCAGTTGGACTCGATAGTTTGACCTGCAGGACAAAAGAAGACCGGCATTCTGGGGAAAAACAACCCAGATTATCTGACGCAGATGTCTGGTCTGCGAGGCATGGTATTCTATCGGAACCCCATCCGGAGTCAACGACTTCAATCTACTATTCACTGCAGACTGACGCAGAGAGACACGAAAAGACCACCACTGAGCTTAGCCGCGGCCGGATATTGTCATGAGTAGTGGATAGCTTACTGAACATTATCTCCAGGATTTGTGTCCCTCGAACAGGATTAGTCCATTCTAAAAAAGATTTTGGAATAAAGCAACGGCGCACACAATTCATAAGACTTGAAACAATTTGTTCCTTTTACGAACTTGAATAAAACAATGAAAAGACGCAATTCATGTGTTCTTCGGAGTAACGTTTCGTGCATTCTGATCACACATGGACATGTAACTGGTTTTAAACGAGTCAAAATTTCACAGACCGGAAGTCATGATTTAAGGGATTAAACAGACAGATACCAAACGTGAAAATCACAATTGTGGGAATGCCGACTACCAGGGTAGCCACAGTGTCGACACAAATTGTTTTTGAATACACAGGGGGAGACTGTGACGGTTAATGGCCAAAGCCTCAGCAAACTGCAATATGCGTTTCCGGTTGCTCCGAAAGATCACCGAGAACGCATCAGAAGCTTCGTATTAGGTGCCTTGCCACGGAAGATGCGGGGTGCCGTCCATCGACATCTATACAATCTCCTGGCGTTTCTAAGTGTGTCTCCAGCCATTTGGGTACATGCTCCTTGATACGAACAGCTAGTTGTCGGTTTGTCCTCCCTATGTAGGTCATATTACCAACCTTCTTGACAACCTTCTCCGTCTCAAGTGCAAGTTGGTCACCGAACGATTACGTATCCATTTTTACAAAGCGTGCTTGTCCAAGTGTTAGTTTCCTTGCGAGTTTGTCCGAAAACTCCGGTCATGTATGCTGCAGTCAAACAGCTCTAACCTGAGGCGGATTACTAGATCCCATCTGGAAATGTGTCAGCAAAAGTTAGAATAGCTCGAGAAGATGCGCGGAAAGTTGTGGCTTGTTATGGACAACCTATCAGTTGTGTGTCGAATCAAGTATATGAATTTTTGTAGTACAGTTCTGCGACTTGCGAAAGCGAATGTGACGAAATCGCTTGATGATTCCTTTTGTCCCGTTACAAATACGTCATCATTTCCTGAAGACTTGGATAGTTACGTAACTAATATGTCATCAGAAACGCTTTCGCGCACTCAAATGAAAGCCCTCTTTTTAGGATTGAAGTTTGCTACACCACCAAAGGAAATTGACGAACTCGAATTACATGCCCAGTTTGAAAATCTCTACGATCATCTTCAGCAACATTCGCCAACATCTGAGAAGAATCAAAATTAGTTGAAAGCAAAACTAGTGGATGTCGCCTACCAACGTCAGAATTATAAACAAAAGCGTCACAGATATTGATATACAGATTGGGAATAACACAACGTTTCGAGCAAGTTGTAATACTCAACGTTTCAACCACCTCGGGTGGCCTTCCTCAGGAGTGTTGTCACAGCTTGCTAACATCGGTACACTTCGAAAGCCTGAGAGAAATAAGACAAAATGAGAACTTGGTGGTGTTAAGTCCGGACAAAGATTCAGGGGTTGTGTTGATGGATAAAGCGGAGTACGTGGACAAAATGTTTGAAATTCTTAATGACACACAGAAGTTTCTCCCGGATGATAATCCTGATAACGTCCAAGTGGAAAAGGAAATCTGCCGCAGGCTGGAAGGGTTGAGGATACAAATGGCATCATGTCTGTCGATCAATGCAGGCTGATGAAGTCAATCGGCACATACACACCGCATATGTACGGACTGCCCAAAACCCACAAACTCAATGTCCCACTTCGGCCTATTATGTCCATGTGCAATGCACTGCAGCATAAATTAGCCAGTTGGCTAGATGATTTGCTGGAACCAGTCAGAAAAAAGGTTCAGTAAGTACAATCTGAAGGACAGTTTCGAATTTGTTAATTATATAGATGGTTTAAACGTCCGAGATGAACTGATGTGTCCATTTGACGTGACATCAGTGTTTACTAACATTCCGCTTCATGAAACAGTTGATGGCATTTGCGAACTTACTGTAAGCAGCAGTGCCCGGTTTCCTATCCCGGTGATCAAACTGAAATCTGTTAATTTTATGCACACATAATGTAAGGTTCAACTTTCAAACGTATAGTTTCCGACAAGTGGATGGAGTTGCAATGGGCAGTCCGTTGGGTTTACTTCTAGCGGATTACTTCATGGTCAAAGTAGAATCCACACTATGCGAAAGCTTGTCAAAACCAGTGTTGTACGGACGCCACGTAAATGATATTCTAGCCATCTTTGAGAGTTTGAGTTAATCAAATACGTTATTCTCGAAGTTGAACCAGGCTCACCCGAAGTTAAAACTGACGAGAGAGAACGAAGCGAATTACTGCCTTTCACACCTAGACATTCTACTCACTCGAAGACCAGATGGCACAGTAGGCAGATCCGTCTACAGGAAATCTACCTGGACTGGACAGTACAAGCTTCTGTCCGGTGCAGCATAAGAAAAGTCCAGTCAGGACGCTTTTCTATAGAGCACGGAGGATTTGCACTGAAGACAACCTACAGCTAGAGTTAGGCTTACGGACAGACACTGCAGGTCAACGGGTACCCCCTGCGATTTATTAAGAAGTACAGCAAAGCCGTCATCCCAACAGTAGAAGTGACGACGGTACCGAAGAGGACGGTGTATTTAGAACTCCCGTTTCTAGGGGACAGCTAGTCAACAATGACGAGGGAGCTTCTAACAGCGGCTGTATCCAGGACTTATAACGCTACAAAGCTGTGTATAATTCAACGAACGAGAACTCTACCAGTCGTCCCGGTTACGAACAAACAGTGTACGTATGTCACATCTCAGTTTTTACAAATATTCGTATAGCTGCAGTATGAGCTACGTGGGGAGGACAAACCGACAACTAGCTGTTCGTATCAAGGAGCATGTACCCAAATGGCTGGAGACACACTTAGAAACGCCAGGAGATTGTATAGATGTCGATGGACGGCACCCCGCATCTTCCGTGGCAAGGCACCTAATACGAAGCTTCTGATGCGTTCTCGGTGATCTTTCGGAGCAACCGGAAACGCATATTGCAGTTTGCTGAGGCTTTGGCCATTAACCGTCACAGTCTCCCCCTGTGTATTCAAAAACAATTTGTGTCGACACTGTGGCTACCCTGGTAGTCGGCATTCCCACAATTGTGATTTTCACGTTTGGTATCTGTCTGTTTAATCCCTTAAATCATGACTTCCGGTCTGTGAAATTTTGACTCGTTTAAAACCAGTTACATGTCCATGTGTGATCAGAATGCACGAAACGTTACTCCGAAGAACACATGAATTGCGTCTTCTCATTGTTTTATTCAAATTCATAAGATAATTTACGTAAATAGAGAGCAACCAAGACAAGTGGAAACACTTTTTAGAAAAATCACGGATCTCTACAACAGGAAAAGTAAGCGGAAAAACCGGGAAGAAATTACCTGGCCGCGTCCAGACCCAAGTTTTCGCATTTCTACGTACTCACGGACCAGATATTCACCCGCTTCGTCGCTTAGTTTCGGATGAAAGTTCGTCTAAAAATTAGCGAAACGATCAATGGCTATCGTCCAAAATAAACTTCTGGTGCGTGAACAATAAAAGCGGGGAGTCTAATCTACAAATTGCCTAACAGGCTTGGAAACAAGCTTTGAAACTCTGGTCGATCGGAACCGATATGCAGCAGAGTCAGACACTAAACGTACAGCGCGAATATAGCGCCAGAAACATCAAGCTGACAACCCACATTGTCATTACAGAAAGTACTGCTTACCTTAGCGTAAGATATATACTCCTTCAAAAAATGTATGTCGACGTTATTCGTACTGTCTTCATCGTCTGTTTCCATAACAACTGCGGCCGGCTGACGTGTACGACGACCAGCTGTGCTAGAGGATTGTGAGCTGGAATTGGTTTCACAAGTTAAAGTGCCTCGATAATAAAGGCCAACCAGATGGCGAGCAAGGCGAGCATCATACACTTCGTCTTGTGGATCGAGGATAAGGAAGATCAAATCGAATCGGGAAAGCAGAGTGTGGGGTAGCTGATCAGAAAGAAAACGTGGGTGTGAACACATTGCCACAATAACTGTCGAGTTCAGATATAACGCTGAATGCAAATAATGGAGGTCAGGTAGGTTGCTTCGACAAACTATGAAGATGTGAAATAATAGGCAATAAAAGATAAAACTCGACCTGCATATTATTTATGTGGCCATATGAATACACACAAGATAGTTCAGTGAGACTGTGGTCAACATAAGTCAGAATGATTGGACGTTAATGCATAAGTGACACGGAATACTGGAAGCTAGGTATGTGCGTTCACCAGGGAAAACCAGAGCAGACAGTGAATGACGAACGTGAAATAAAAGTAAGCCACAAGTCACCTTGTTAGTACGTTGCGTACTGGGTGCGAAATGGTACTATCATGTTATCAACACTGACAGGACAACAAAAAGAGCGAACATGACTGTGCTGTTATAGACAAAAAACATCCTAACCGCATCCGACCAACCTGAATATTGTCAATGATTGTTTTGTTAGGGTCCCATTTAGAGCCAACCGGATTTGCTGCAGCCAAAATGGACGTTCGTGCATGCAACTGACATAGTATGCCAGCCTTCGCTATACTCAAAGTTTGCTGTTCCATAACCTCGTGGAGCACAGAACGAGTCGAATCCGTCATCTTATCAAACTCGTCAATGCAACAGATGCCATTATCAGCCAAAACTGAAGCACACAAAAAATATGAAAGGTTATTTATCAGATGTAATAGAACGAAAAGGCATGGTGACGAAACGGGTGGTAGCAATCAATGTAGCAACGAACCTAGTGCGCCCGTTTGCAGTGTCAATTGACGCGTTTCCGGATCTTTCGTCACAAATGCAGTCAATCCGACAGCTGAACTACCTTTACCCGATGTGTACTGGCCTCGTGGTGTTAGACGATAAACGTATTGAAGCAGTTGTGACTTCGACGTTCCTGGATCACCACATAATAGAATGTTAATCTCCGACCGAAATTCGCCACGACCTTTAGCAGTGAAGTCTTTTCGAGTTCCACTAAAGAGCTGGAAAGTAGAGTGAAGGGAGAATTCACAAAATGTTAACCAGGTGCATTACAAGGGTACGAAATGGCTTGATGATAACGGAATCGGCAACAAACTATACGGCTGCGAGTATCAAGTTAAGGCATCCGGGCTTAGTGAACAGCATAAGAAATAAGGGTCATGAGCCACATCAGTTACCGTCATGTGGCAACTCGCAGTCTAGAGCAACCAAGTTCGCATATCTGATACCAGTACTGCTTTCACAGATCTGCTGATGACCACATTTAGGCACCAACGCACATGAGAATGTAAGTCTTACAGCTGAACATGTGAAAAGATCCAAGCAGTCAAGTTTAATGGGTACTGCTGGGTTATGCAGCGCTACATTTAGATAAGCATGGAGGGTCATAGTCACTGTTCGACAGAAAACAGCGATGGACTCCCACACATAAGCAAGCCTCGTTTATGTAACGTCTGGTTATGGTTTGGTTCGGAAAGCTTCGAAGTCAAGGTGAGCAAGGCAATGATTGTCATCAGTACGGGCAGGGCTTTCGCTTGAGACTGTTCACGAAATGATAAATTATCGCAACCAAAGGCCAATAGAACATAACAATTACAAAACAAAAGCTTCCAAACGAACTCGGAAAAAAAACAGTAGAAAACAAGGTAACTTGCACAAGGATACTTAGTTCGCTCTTCGGCAAATACCACTCCTACCACTGTCTACTCACAAGGGTTTGACGTAAAACGCCAGGAAAACTGGGAACACGCATTAATTATTAAGTTCTCCAGACACTGGCTAGTCTGGCGGATAAAATCGTTTGCAGCTCCACTACTAGACACTTACACGGAAGTGGACACAGACCACGTAGGTGCAGCTTACTGTATGACGTACTACCCAAAATCTCAGCACAATCTGCCTTAGCTCTTTGAGTGCAAAAATAATCTTAACCTCCCTTTTCGTCTTGCATTTCGTTTCCACAACCAATGCTCCACCTTACATTTATTCCTGTCTTTGCGTTGTATTACCTGGGATAAGCAGTTTCGCTACCCTGAAAACTCCAACCTGTATTTCTCATGATTTTCATGCTGAAACTAACAATATGACAAATACGCCATTGTGTTCACAACGTCAGAGTTGATACTATCAAGCATGTGGTCAACGCTCCTTGCTGTTATGTCTGCCTATTATACCGCAACAATATACATTTTGTGATATACATATGAATTAATAAGTGGTCAGAGACGAGCGAAATGTTTTTGTATCATACACCTTGTGTTTTGCAACCCGTCTTCAAAAACCGCAACGCACTGCACAAGTCATATTCGGAAAAGTAGGAAAGTCGGCTTAGTAGAAATGTCTGTGTTAAAGTCAGTGATCGCTGATAGTTCGATCTGAAATTAAAGTGGTATGGGTTAACGTTGCGAAATTGCTTACCGGATACCACCTAGCAAGTGCCGTCGGGGTACTCAGTCAAAACGACGGATTCGCAGAATGCATAACCTATGGCCGTCAGTGATCGAGGTGTCTTTCTACCCCAATCGTAACTGTTCAACAGCCCGGATTGTCAATGAAATGAGAGAATATGTAACATGACTCGGCATAGAGAGAGCTTGTGTAGCGTTTCACAGGAAACCCGATAGTTGGTGGCGATGACGTAAAAGTCTGGCAGGACCACTGTGTAGTGTTTTTGTCCTACGTGCCTAATCATTGTGAACACGACATGAACGGCGAGCTGGAACCGTGTTCTATGAGATAACTTCCATTACTCAGGCTACCAAGGATCTGGCTAACGTTGTTTCCGGTGACGAACTTGAACAAAGAACGCGATGTTGGCGAAAACATCTGTGACAGCCAGAAGTCGCAAAATCTCATCCAGTTTTACTGTTAAAGCAATAAGACATGCGGAAAATGGCTTAAAATTGTACAACAAATAAACACAAGATAGGCGATTGTTTTCATGTGTTAAACCGAACATCAGACTGAAAGCTACTGAATGCTTCAATCTCCATCCATACGTCGCCTTTGTGATGGAAGCAGAAACGGTATTCTTCGATGTCTTGAAAAGTCGTTCAGTGGGGTAATGCAAATGGTTTATCATAAAGCTGTCTGGCCAGGGCGGCAGCTGCAACTCAGTGCTCTTCTATCCAGTAAAAAAGCGTCATCAAAAAGCTCTTCGATAGTGCTGGGTGCAGTTGCTCTAACGGAAGTCTACAACAAGCTGGAAATATAATACAATCCAGCCCGGTTAACAACGGCTACCCATCGAAGTTCATAATACACGGCGAAAACCGAGAAACAAACGCGATAATTCGTACGGCATTGAGGCTGAATGCTTATCAACTCCTACCTTACGAGAACGATGACGTTTTCATCATGACAAAGCGTTAATTGAGTGACGCTATTCAAAGAGCGCAATGTGTTGAAGCACTGACCATTATCAAGCTGTCTGTCCTCTTTTTACAGCTCCACCTTCGTCAAATAAGAACTAACTTATCAACGTTGGTGTGTTTGCGGAGCTGCATGCGTTGGTCAAATAGAGACACTTAGAGTGAGCGAACGCCCATCGACGTGGTTAGTGGACACCCACAACGGTAATTTGGCAGCTCAACCACGAAGCGTGTGTAAGACATTTGGTATACATCACCATCACAGTAGCCAAGAGTCTGACCAGTACGGTGACTCGGGTCGCCACACCTTAACGGTGGCGTAGTATATCTTAGAAGACGTTACAAAAAAGGTTGAAGATTAATAAAAGGAGACTAAGTGGAAATCGTACGGATGCAAGTATGTCATTGACTGCAGCACATCGCCATCTCGGATTGGAGTGATAATGAGGACCCCAGCCAACCTGGCGAAACCTACCTAGTTTGCTCAATGGAGCAGTCACGATCTTCATATTTCGTGAGCACGTTGTCGCTTGACCACCACGTGGTTTCATCCAACTGTTGGTTGCCTCAGTATAGGATGCCCGGTACGGTGTACGTGATCCAATCACTACAGGCTGTGCAACGTGATTAGTCGACCCGAGCGTTCCCGAATACGCGCAGGCGAACGGCCGTGCTGTTCACGCGATCAGTCCGCTTAATGTGGGCTAATTGGCGGAGACATCGATGGTCAAACGCGGCAATTCGGTTGACATCTTTGTTGCGAGCAGTCCACGTTTCCCAACCCTAGAGCAGAACAAAGCGTACACAAGCTTCATACACCCATCCTTTCAGTGACAACCGAACGTCTTTTGGACGCCACAGATGAAGTAGGTTGGCAAAGGCAACGCATACCATCGCTATCCTCGCTGATATTTCATCAGCAATATTACGAGTTGACGAGGTAGTACTACCTGAACATGAGAAACTATCCACAGTCTCAAACGGATTACCTGCAGTGAAGAAAAGAGAGGTGGAGTTCCAATCTTGAAGCAGCACTTTACATTTTGAGGGTGCGGAGCGCATTCCATGCAAACCAGCCCGATCACTTACCTTATCCAGCACGGTCTGCAAGTCTTTAGCGGTGAACGTAGGTAAGAAAATATCATCCACACACCGCAGGTCGATCGACAGAGCTCCAGGAAGGAGCTCCACAGCAAGCCTACTAAACTCCTTAAGCGTACCTTCCGGAATTTCGTCCATGACAAATCCTAGCTGGAGTTAATTCGCGTGACCAACTGACAAAAACAAGCCCGATTACTGCGTCTCGCATAGCCAGCTTAGAGTTGGAAATGCAAACCATCATTGTGTTCAAAAAGAGCTCGTGAGAAACCTGTGGTTTGCCTTGGTAAGCAATACTGTCGGACAGATTTAATGGGTTTATTGTGTAATTACTAATTCGGTCAACAATTCCGGGCCATTTGTCCATACAACTTACGATTTTGACAGCATCACAATTTTTAAGGAGATGCTACGACATTTATGGTTGTCCTAAATATTGTTCTGACAAGTGATCACTTAGTTCCAGATAGCACATATTTTAGTTCACGGTGATGACGTACCTAACCTACTCGGCCAACGCTGAGGCGAGTTGATGAACCAGTTCAGATGAAATTGAAATAGAGGCGTGGAAAATTAAACAAAAATCACAAATTTACACACCTGCAACAGCAAGCCTTTCTTAACATCTTCATTCTCATAAATCGTTGGTGCGATCGCAGCGGCTAATCGCTCGTACAAATCCGGCTTGGCAGCCAACGAACGAAATTCACGAATTTCATCCTCAGTGAACTGCCGCAATGAACCCCCACGAACGTAGGCGTCACGATCCAAAGGGGATTTGTCAGCACGCGGCTGATCACCCTCAACACTAAACCAAAACATAAAGATAAGAATTCCTGACCAAGAACACGGAATCAACTAATATCAAAAGAGAGCCTTTCTCAGAGAGTTGGAGCTACGTAGGACACCTCTTGAACAGTACAAAAACAGAATGACATGCTTGTCCGAAACAAGAAAAGGTTAAACTGTTAACCCATTGCCGAACCCCTTTTCTGAGCAAGAACGACATTCACACAGAGGAGGTCACCCATAAAGGTTTGGGCATTAAAAGTGTGATCACACGTCAGGTTGAAAGTCAACTTACCAAATTCTAAATTACAGAGCAATTGCTTTCATGTGACAAACAAAAAAATGGTATTTTCGAGTTACCCAAATACAAGTAGGACCCCAAACGGTAACCGTGTTATTAGTGATCAGATGCCGTAACCGAAGAGTTATTACGAGTCCAAATATTGGTAATATTTAAGAAGGCATAATTGTAACCACCATCAGCACACCATAGTATATGTTTAACAAGAGAAAAGATGCACAACGATAAAAGTTTCCGGCCGGCTGGAGTATAAGTGAAGAAAACCCAATAGCAAACGAAAAACAATGTAGTCATCAACGCCAATCAAAAACGAATTTACAACGAACTGTTGAATGACGTATAACACCGGTCTTTAAATTAAAGAAAATCGATCAAAACTCTTGTTACACTCAACGAGTAAAACAATAAAATGTGAACCTGTTATTGCAACAAAAGTTAGATACCAAGGGGTTCCAAACAAACATCACAGCGTAACTTGGACCAAGCAAGCACTTCATCGTCCACACCATATGTAGCACCATATCAGCAATATATCAGTAGCACAAACCGACGCCTAATTGCCACACGACCATGAAAGGAAAGACAAGCCCTAGATGGCAAGTAAAAGGAAGTGCATGAGAATTAATTGCTTAGAAACACCATCTTAACTCGAACGTTCACTACCACGGGGCCTACATCTTACAGACAAGCAAGCGACCTACAAATGCAAGTAATGCTTTGTCAACAACAGAGTATCCCGAAGATTTCCCTTGTCACGCGTCATTCATCGCGGACGTTTCACAAAAGGCTCAACTAAACAACCGCGACATTTACATAACTGAGCCCGACTAGCCGTCACCTCACCAAGCATTCTTAGCCATCGACTCAGTAAATTGCGGGGTCCTCTGCCCGGGAGGTGAACTCGGCCTGCAGTGGCTAACCGCTTTGTAACTGGCTTCGCTTCTCCATACCATGATTATTTATCGACCTTACGCCAGTTAGTCGTGGCACCTACGAAAACTGTACCATGGCACCCTTCGCACATGGACAAGTACTTGAAGAATGTGCAAATGAACTCACTTGCAGAGCGAATTCCGAAGTATATAGCAGAGCGCAACAGTGTACTGCTTATGAATTTCTGAAGAGCAACACCTTATCATCAGTGTACGCGGGATGTCCACGCCGATACTTTGAGTTTATGATAGACATGAGCAGAAATGGTGATAGTGCACCCAGGTTGCCCTTGGCGTTGAGATTTTTAGTTCATCGTAGACCACAAACTGAACTGATGTGTGAGAATAAGGTACCAATAGTGTTTTCACACACTCGTTTAACATTTACGCACTCCAAAACTGTGGAACAGTCCACGAAGTCGAGGATCATTGATAGCTGGGGTTTAACAGTGAAAGTTTTCTAAGCGAGTCGTCATCTGTGATTAAACAATGTCCATCCTATCCTGATGCCTGCCTGCTAGGTTGCAGTAATTCGGTGAAACATGATGGATGTCA
Source organism: Paragonimus westermani (assembly GCA_008508345.1). Classification (NCBI taxonomy): domain Eukaryota; kingdom Metazoa; phylum Platyhelminthes; class Trematoda; order Plagiorchiida; family Troglotrematidae; genus Paragonimus; species Paragonimus westermani. The sequence continues at coordinate 146,437 of QNGE01001170.1, forward strand.
CATGAGTGGGGCGCATCTAATTCGACTATGGTTCTGCAAGACCTTTTGAGTATGAGAACAATTAAGAAGTGAATTCAGCACAAGGTGACGTTCTCACTGGCCCAAACTAGTTGAAACAATGAAGTCAAAGCCTCCACCAGGGCTTTATTACCTTCCTTGAAAAATGCCAGTAAGAGGTCATCAGGGCGAGCCGCAGTACCGTGTTTGGAAGCCGAAATGGAATAGCGTATTCTGGTTGTGGCTCCAAATTTGCCGACCATGACATCACACTGTAAACTTGCAGCAGCAACACAGTAGGGGCAGGAAACGAGATAAACTGGCTCTCGAAGCGTTTTGCCCAACAGCCTAAACTCACGGATGTCATCTGCTCAGCTGTTGGTTCCACCAATATATGAACGCTCTATGCTAATAATACGGATAGGCCTGGGGGGTCTGCAAGTAATTCCCCCAAGCAAGAGTGGTTTCCAGTTCACCAATTTTGTCAGTTAACCAAGCTTCAAGGTCGGCTACCAAACTGCGCTTACGGATATCCATTCTTAATCTTACATGAACTGCCATGAGGAATAGTCAGTCTGATCTTCAATAATTCAAGGGACTTTTCTGAGACTCAGAAGGAGAGTTGTAGTGTACATCATAGTGCGTGCTAACCAAATGATTTCGATCCAGCAATCCCTGTGATCTTTGGGGTTGAAACTGATGAAGTGGCAGTCTGGTTCAGTGTACAGACTTCACCGCTGGTTTGCTCACTTTCTTAACTGCCAATCATTGTGGTCTTTGCCAAACGAAAATAAGAGGAAAGCGGTAAAGTATCAACGCATGATATCAATATAAGCATGTGCTTTAATAGGAAAAACAATCCTGAATGAATAAGAGCACCCATAAGTAAAATCTACGTAAACATATATGAGACTAAACAAAGTAGGTGCCAAATGGAACAATGACGCGCACAATGTATGAAACAAGCACTGGCTAAAACGTCTGTGCTAGAAACAACGTTACATGTGACCACCATTGCCCGAACGATGTGGTGCCAACTCAAACCTATCGCCCAGACGAGACTGGGCATTACCAAGTCGGTCAGTCAGGGCATTCATATTCCTGGTCAAAATGACCATATGCGGGCTATGCAACAAATCATAAAGAGCAGGAAGATCTGAGTAAAGTAGCTCCTGACACAACTGTATATTATCCAATCATGGAATGAGCGAACGCTGAAGAGTTGGCGTCTACAGTTAGCACTAACAGCATCTGTTAGGCTCGGTGAACAACCGAGTATCCAAAATGAATACGTTGCTAACGGTGATCCAATCTACTAATTCGGTTGCGACTGTTGTGCTGAGGATCATACCCATCCTAGCCTGTGGTGTTAACTAAGGTGTACGGCTAATTCTGAGTAGGCACTGTGGATAAGATCCGTCTTATACTTTGGCTACTGTCGTATATTCCAGTCTCCGAAATGCGACAGGCTTCGATTTTCAATGAACCTGGTGTTCAGCAATAACAGCCTATTGATCATCTGTATTGGAATACTTACATTAACCTTCATTCTAGACCAAAGCGAGGGACGATGGGAACCGACAGCGGAGTTGAAAAGGATGGGAGATGCTGGGACAGTGTTAATATTAGTCGAATCTGTTAGGGAGCTTGCACAGAAACTACCAGAGATAGGCATCGAGAAGAGCTAAAGTGGACCGAATGGTGGGTAAACAGACCGTAACGGCACATCCACACCGCCCATCAACACTGTTGTAAACAAAAGACAGTCAACGGAGAAAGTAGTTTTGAATAGTCCTGGTTGTGTGCGGAGTAAAGTGATGTACGGCCTAGGGAGAAGAATATTTACGTCACATAGGTGAAACTTTTAATCGAAAAGCTTGACACTAGATTAAAACCAGTAACACTTCCATCAAAAAAGTGTCAGTCCTCTTTCAATCCTCATTATGGAGGACCATGGAATTGCAGTTTAATGGCTGTCTCTCCGACCGGCATGAGTGACTGGTTTGTGTGGGCACCATACCGTCTAGTATACCTTCATAGGTTATTGAGATGCTATCTAAGGCGTCACGTTCCGGACACTTCGTGATGCGTTTAAAAGCAAAACAGAGGTTCGATAACACTGAGGGGCTGAAACTATACAAGTGCGCCGGTTGGCTAGGTTGGGGACGTCAAATGCTCCAAAAACTGCCCAATTAACCTGTAATGAACATTTATTTACCTCTGTAAATTCGAATTTCTCTTTTTCGCGCCATTATTGCACCATCCTTTTCATTTTTCGCGCCGACTAACATACTGGACGCTGATTCGCTGGTTTATGACCTAGAACGCTTTTCATGTGCCTCGTTGAACACTATTCACAAGGTCGCTTGATGTGCTTTAAATACGCAAGAGCTCCGCTTGTAATTTGTCTTCGGATCGAGACGATAAAAGCTTTCTTTCTGGAGACCACTGTTTTTCCTTCATAGTCGGTTTGAGTATCAGCTCTTCGGGGTTACTACAGCGTGTACAGTATTATTGTACCGTAGGGATCGTTACAGCTCAATCGTATTCGCTCGGTCGTTCCGCGATATAAGAGGCTATCATATGAAACGGTAAAAAATGTAGAAGTGGTAAATCGCATTCTGTTGCAAGCTGCTGTATTTGACAGGAAGGAAATTTAGGCACACTTACGCACTGCTACGAAGGAGCGTTCTTGAGCGTTCGCTGACAAGGCAGCTGCGGTTAGTTATGTATAGGATGTGAAGGTCAATCACTGACCCGAAATAAAGCGTAGACTATTGATAAGTTAGTGTGAGAAAGTGTAATACACGAACGCATGAATGATGAAATGTGCAAGCAGAATCTGAACATAGTGGAAGGCCGATTAAAATGCGTAGTGGTAATCAAGTCAAACCACTTTTAGGCCCAAATTAACTCCTACACCAATTGATCCATCAAACTGAGTGACGAGATAATTGTCGAAAATGAAACCGGTTGACCGAACAACAATCCAGTTTATGTAACGCAAAAGGCATCCCAATGCGTTTTAACATCGTTAGCGTGTGCGTTTCGTCTGAGCCTTTTGAAAACGTGAATAAACAAGCAAGTTGAAGACAGAAGGAATGAAGTGTGGAGACAATGTGTACGTTATTTTCCTCAGCTGAAGGAATGTGTCGTGGATATTGTGAATTTACCGTTTATAAACCTAGAGAGGATTACGTTTCCCATGACGCTTTGGGTTAGATGACTGACTGAGTACAACTGTGAAGTTTCTGAGCCTCCCAGTGTGGCCTCGTAGCTCATCTGATAGAGTTCTTGCCGCGTTCCACCATGCTTTTACTGTCGCAAGTTGGAATTCAGAAGTTTTCGCAATTAGACGTCCCCTAAATTGTCATATATGCCAAACTACTTACTGGCTTATAGGCGTGTTGGAAAAAGACCATTTCCTCACTAAATTCTTTATATTTGCGCAGAAAACTGGAGTGTTCATTTCTGGAAGTTTGAACTCGCACCGTTTGTTTGATTTAAGATTTTAGCCCCTCCCTCTGATTGGCATACCACCACACGACCCCGAACAAAGGTCTCACAAAACAAATAAATCAGCTGTATACCAGTAGCTTACCTCCAGGTTAGGTAGCAAAAAAGCTAGTCTAAAGACCGTGATTGTCCCGTACTCTTCGAGACATCTAATCTATCAGGGTTGTACTCAGTTACTCGAGCTCTCGGTTTCAAGATGCATTGTGACATGGCCAGTTTCCTCCGTGATCAAAACAATGAACGTGGTTCCCTGTGCCACGTTCTTGCCCACAGTCTCAAGAGTCACAGCGAAGCTGCCCGATCCCAGCATATGAAAACGACAACCCAGCGAATATGGATGCTCCAAGGTGTTCGGCTTTCAAGCTCCCCATGCTGTCTGCAGTGTATGAAAAAGTTCCAAGTTGTAGCTTCACAAGATCTTCCACGATTTCGTATCTGCTTACATCATTCGTTCAGTTGCTCGCAACATGTTGAGGACCAGACATATGCAGGCGTCGATAGACTGCTTCTAACTTCGTCCCAGATGAGAAGAAACGGCAATGCACCGAATAAATAAATGAGAATATCGCGACTCACATCAATCAAAACTATACTCGAACAGACACCGTTTCCTTCTGTCTTCTGATAGTATCGACGGAATATCAAGCACACTCGAGTGATTCAGTCTTCTCTGCATAGAGGGGGACCGCAGTATAACATTCGGACGTTTGTCTTCTTGACAGTCGAATTATACGACGGCTACTTTGAGGAACTATCAGTATCTGTTAGTTAACCATACTCGAGTTGCAGCACTGAGTGTTATACATAGTAATAACCCCATCCAACGAACGACATCGGGAATAACACTCGCGAGTGAACTCGAGTAGCTAGTGCAACATTTTTCAGGTGTCCAGGACAAAATCAGCATGGTAAAATCAGATCCAACTTATCATTATAATATGAGCGTTTACTTACGTTTCAGCAGTCCACCTCTTCAGTATGATACGTTAGCACCAAGAACTAGGAACGGGTTATCTGTGTGCACGACTCCCATCAATGCGCGTGCGCTGAACAGCTAAATCGTTTAGCAGGATGGGTCATTGAGAAAGCAATAGTTGAAGAGAGGGCAATGAATCGAACATCATTAGGTTTGATAATCAAGAACGCTCTGCTGGGAGTGACAGTCCAATAAGAGGTTTAATAAGTAGTATTGTGCGGCTTGTTCATCAAATATGAAACCCAAGAACAGCCGATATGGAGCTGTTTAGGATGTAAAATCGAGCAACCGAGATTGTCGCCTTGTTTAAAGACCATGGAAAACACACTGTTAGTTGGAGATAACAGTGAATAAAATGGTGAAGGTAAAAGGTAGTAAATGCAACACGCATCAACAGAGTTACTCATGAAGAATATGAGTCACTCAAAGGTGCCTGAAGCGTGGAAATGGGAGGAAACGTGAACTATGAGGGAATGGACGAGTAGCGACGCTGAATTTGAGAAGTGGTTAAGAAAGTGAGTTGTGGATTAGGACCATGTATGAAACATGGTAGCGCATTGTCCAAACGCTAATTAGAGTTGTGCAAATTTAATTTCTAAACTACATTTTTGTAACCACATGATAGTGCGTGAGAATTAGGCGGCGCTTTTGGGTCTCCTGGGTTTAGACAGTTACAGAACAAGTAACCGGAGCTCAAAATTAAGACTTGCTGGCCAAGCCACCTCGATCGGTTAAAATGTAGAGAATGACTGAAAAATACGTCCGTCGATGTTTCGCAGGGTTGGGGCAACACATATTTTGGTGTGTGCAACTAGCAACATTTAAACACATTCCACTATGATTGAGAATCGATTAAGTTGTGTGAAAACACCACAGAAAGGCGGGTTTTTTTAACAAAAGTGAGATCACACGATGGGTATGACGATATGGAAAATTTGCAAACTAACAAACTTACACAAAATGCAATACATCTACGTAGGTCTTGTAAATTGCTTTCAGCGTTCTTTGACGATTAGACAGACGCAATGGAACCGCTCTATAGATGCCGGTGACGATGACACGGTCACCTGGTTTGACCCTATCCACTAAATCCTCGTGGGCGTATAACACGATGGTGTGTGGAGTCTGGCTAGCAGGCATATTTTCAGGAGATTCCTGTAGATTGAAGAACATGGGTGAAGTCAAACTACTTTCTACATAAATACCCTTCGAATCTGATGTAACCGAAATAACAGTGATGGGAACTTTACAAAAGGTAAAGGAACTGTAAAACAAACATGGTCGAACTGAGATAAGCTATAAAAAAATTAGAGAACACGGAGATTTTCTCAGCTGATATGATTGGTGCGGTATATCATTCGACTTAGACATATTCAGGCGATGGTGGAAACACATATTTAGCGGCCGTTTCTTCGGTAAACAGTGGAAAGGGGTGTTAAAACATAACTTTGTGGTCCACACAAGTGTTCTGCGAGTTCTGTCTTTTTTCATCACAATAGGTCGAGTCACCTCTAACAGGCAAATATGAGTGTTGCTTGTCATGTTACTATGCAGATAGCTATCACCGAAAGTACTGTCAAAACCAGTGGCTAACGACTCACCTTTAGATGTCTCTGGTCTGCTAACGTCTACATACAACATAACATAAGTGGAGGCTTCAGTCAATCAACCAAAGTTTTCATCATATACGAAATCCTGGTGACAGAATCTCCCAGATTCACATCCTCGACTCTGTGTTGTCATACGCCGGAAACGAACTGTGGACACCTTTTCGTTTGAACAATGACGGGAGCCTACTACGCATGAGTGCAGACAATCGATAATTGTCGCATGTACCAACATCCATTGGCAACCACTGATAGTGCCTCTCATGCTCTAACCAAATTTAGACGCAGACTAAACATACCGCAACCATTCGTCGACAGGCAGCTGAATAACAGACTATGGATTGTGTACGAGGACCAATCTGGGTTCTCACTATGAATTAAGGTGACAACCCACACATGTTGGCGTCTGTCGTTTACGAGGAGACTGCGTTTCATATGAGTTGAATGGTGTTACAAGACTCAAAGCAAAGTTAGTCAAATTAACTAAATTATTCATAGACATGTGATCGACAGTCGACTTCGTTACTACTGTCAATATATTCGTGGCAGGAGGCGTGTCACTCAACAGAGCAAGCAGGGCGAATCACGCAACGCCGTTCGACTTAGAATCAGGGTTATCATCGTCGAGATAATGCAACCATATAGGTAGAAGCGAACCTCAGACGTTTGAAGTGAACCTGGGACATTCCGGTTCACACTGCCTGGGGCAAATCCAGTGTCGGATGAACGGTTCCGCACTACTTCAATTAGCCAATCGGATTGCAGCCGTGTGATTGGATGCCTGTACGTCGCAACTCTACTGGAACTGTTTCCTCGATGCATGCTGACGTCCCCATATTCTGATTCGTTCTAGTACCGCGACTGCCATATATGTTAGCCAAGTCTAATTCGAACTCTGTCCTGATTGCCCCGTAAGACAATTGTCTGACATACACTGAGTCCGTATGATCGTTTTTGACTCGCTCCCAATAAATGCTGGTGCTCACGTCTTTCTTTATGAGTTTGGAACTAAGTCGCATGATCGAGTGCGTAAGTGTAATAGGAGCGATGCAATAAACCGACGAAGACTGTGGTCTGCATATCAGCAGGTGAGATGTAACAATATTTTGCCATCAACAGGTGCTGACTGTGAGACGATGAGACAACTAAGAGCAATCTTAAATACTAACTTATTTATTCATGACACCATTAGGCAGTGGTTCGTTGTAAACATCAAAAGCTTGTCGAGCGTGCAAACCGTAGGAAATCTGTTACAAGATGACATACAGATAGAAGGCCAAGTCCAATTATGACTTGTAGCAATAAACGGGGGAGGTAGGATTGTGGTTCAGTTAGCCACGACTATGATCATCATCATCATCATCATAGACAGCAATACATCAGTGGTTCACACTAATGCTTAACTGCCACACAACCATGAAGAAAATGCAAACCCTATATAGAAGGAGAGAAGGAAAAAGAAGGGGACGGGAAGGGACCTAACTACTGAAAATGACTACGTCCATATTCAAACATTCAGCATCAAGGTGCCTACACCTTGCAAACAACACAACCGAGCTGCAAGTGAGAGTAAGGCGTCATCAGCGGGACAGCTTCCTTACGGCTTTCACTGCC
>QNGE01001170.1:155592-167866 GCA_008508345.1 Paragonimus westermani
TGTACCAGAAATGGTACGTTTTTCAGGAAGAGATGCCAACCATCTTCCAACCCCCAACCTGGAGGACCAGGAGACTGTGGTTTGTCAGACCTCTACCTGTTGGCCTGCCTGGTATGAGTAACTCTGTCCAGTTTAGCCCAAAAGGTCATGGAGATGCGCAAGCCGTCATACCACGTCAAGGTCCAGTCTCATCGTGACTATGATTGTAAGAGAAAACTCTCACAATGGCATACTGACAACAGATGCGGATTGGCTCCTCAATGTTCAAATTTACAAGACACTTGAAAACCCGGATCTATTTTCACTGAACGCACTTTGGTTGAGGGAGGACGTTTAAAAGCCGTAATACACTGAATATCATCGGAAATAAAAGCGATGAAATAAGGCTGGTCTTATGCGTTGACGAGTTCGGCGACTGAGGTCAAGAGGAATTGGCGACACATATCAGCAACCGCCCTCCTCGGATATAGTTCCCCGAGCATTAACAGAGATGAAAACCCTTCACAGTGTGCGGAGCCTGGAGCCTACAAATCGAATTAGACAAAATAATACCAGAGGAATAAGAAGGAAAAAATGAGCGTAAAGTCTGACAGCAAAAATGCCGCTGGCTTCACCTTTGTCCTTTTCTTGACGGTATAATTAAGGACATCCTAGCAAAACTTCAAAGAAGGAAAGTACAATGTTCAAGGGAACTAAGCCACGACGTTAAAGCTTTACAGCTCATAGCATTCGTTGATCTGGTTGTCACCTCTGGTGCAAGTCGCTCGAAAAGCGCACAGCAGAAGTTGCAGTGGATTGGCGTCCAAACCAACTAGACAAGATCAAACATCCTGTGGAAATGTTAGGCTAACCCTTTTCGAGAACACACTCGAGGACCGCGTAATTCTCTATTTTGGCACCGTTATACACTAACAGCGCTGCGAAGACTTGGCTGAAGACGAACAAACGCCGAACAGCAAACGCGTTTACTTTTGAATCAACTTGAAGGTAGTGGAAGTAAGACGGGATATCTACACGATTCCCAAGCATACTGACGAAATTTTCAAAAAAAAGGCTGTAAATGTTAGTTTTGACGGAAGTCCTACATCTGAAGATGAAAATACATCAAAAATAAAGAATATTTGCTAAAGTGCGCCGATATGAAGTACTGTTACTGTGGTAGTGACTAGCCAAGAGACTGATTCGTCTGAGTTCAGCAGGACCAATCAGGAAAGTCTAGTCTTTAAAGACGTTCTCTAATAAGTTTATCCCTCTGAACACATCGCTGAGCACCCGGAGTTTGAAACAATCATAAACACGTATGTGTTCGCTTGCGTTCGCATTTATTTTGTTTCCAGTTGCCAGTTTAAGTACAGCGCATCTTCACGTCTGTTGGTATGAGGTTCGGTTTTCGTAACCGGGTAAACTCACTATCGTCATTTTCAGCCTCGAGCTCTACCCGTGAGTACAGAGGTTCGGGCTGCCGTTAGTCTTTAGAGCGGTCTATGAAAGGTAGTCGTAAAGCGAAGAAAAAGAAAACAGATAAAACGATTGAGGTTCACGATAAACAGAAGCCAAGAAATTCGCAGACATGGGATCACCCTGGCCGTGACCCAATGCTATCTTAGGAACAGTTTCTAACTGACGGTGTGGATGATACTTAACCGTACTCAGCAGAATGATAATATTTCGTGACCACATCATCGCCTGGCCACCTTACGATTTTTTCCAGCCATCAGCGGCCACAGTGAACAATGTGCGGTGCAGCAGAAGCTCTATCGGCATACTAGTCCACTATCAAACTCTCGAGCACAACTATACAGAAAAAATGTGCTGCAGATCAAAATAGGCACATAATAGATGACTTACTTGAAGTTTAATCATTTGTTTATCGACAAACAGGCACCGGTTATGTTGCAGTTGGACTGTGTGCGCTGAATGACAGCGAACACAAGCCTCTGGCTCCGTGAGACAACCCCGTTCACAGGCGACCGCATTCACTGCGCCACACACGGAACATTTGAATTCGGCCCGCATCATTTCCGGGATGAGTGACGACAGTCGTATTACCAGACCGGACACGCTCACCAATTGATCCAGATCGTCCGGATCCAGACTGCGAAGGTTGCGAGCTTGCGCACAATTAAACGGGCGAACCTGGTGGGAAAATCAGACCATGCGAACGAACGTATTGTGATCAGCACACAAGGAGCTAAGGATGGAATGTAATGAAGCACTGAGTACACTGACTAATAAATGTAGTGTGTCGGAAGTGACTTTTGGCTAGGGAAGTGTCACCAATGATACATCAGGCAGAAATAAGTCTATTTTCGAAATTAAGTCGAATGAGGCCAAACCCTTTTGAATAAAAGGGCGATGGACTCAAGATCCGCTTTCATAACACCTCAACAGTCAAATACATCCTTGTACCAATTTGGATTTGAGTTCCATCCTAATCAAGTGCGGTCGTATCCATCACAAAACCTAAAACTCAGCTAAACTCGTTAGTGAGGAAACGTATCCAGAACCGCAAGTGACCACACCGTCCACCACTGAAGAAACTGTCAGTAACAAAAGTAAACTAGAAATACAAAAGGACAACAGAATCAGTCACGTTCAACCAACATTGGGTGCTGTTTTGCCTTTGAGCTTTGTAATCACTGCCTGTAGGATGCAAATATTCAGCTGTCCGTCTGTCCTATGTCGAAGTGGGTGGAAATAGAAGTTGCAAGTAAAGTGCACGCAACTGTGAATGAAACAAATAGTGTGGTCACTAGAAGACAATAATTTCCTCTTGAAAATCGAAGCGAGAGGCCAACAGATGACATGAAATGAAAAAACCAGCTCACCAGCAAACGTACCTGTATAGAGCGTTCCAGAGTCGCATCACGAAAACGATCCATAAATAGTGCATTTGTTGCAGCATCACAAGCTGGGATAACTTCTTTGGGAAATGTAACTAGCTGAGTGTAGAGCTGCGGATGAGCTTGTCGTAAGTGTTCGCAATCGATGTCTAAATAAGTTTGCCCGGAGATACACAAATCTTCAAGAAGCTGTAGGTAGAGCGGCCTAGTATGATCCAGTTCTTGGCCTGTGGTCAAGTAGATTTGATCAGAACAAACCGGCGGGACGAAAGTGAGCAAGAATTGTTTGAACTGTGACATTACGCGGGCTATGTTCACGTCCGTCCCCCAAATGACAGTCTGTTTTGCACAAAAGCCAGATACGTATTTGTATGAGGCAAAAATATGGATCAAATAGTGAAGTGGGCGAAAAAACATGTTCAAACGATGGGAAACGGCACTACGCACGCAAGATGACCACTTGGCAGTGAACTGTTTAACAAATGATTGTGCTTACAACGATAGATGATATCTACAAGGTTGTAGCTCACGAAAGCATTATCAAGAGTATTTGAAGCCAGACTGCCGCTATACTGTCTCGTTTACTTAGCAACGACGCCACTTATCCACCAACACTCCTGCTTTTTTATAAAGTGCATACATTAAAACCAGTATACAACGCTGGGATGAATGACCAAGCTCGTAAACTGAAATAACACTCGAAACCAACAGCAACAAGCGGAGGTAAACCAGTACCTGTGGACCACTGCGGCTTGATCCATCTGTGGTACCAGCAATTCCACCATCAGCAGGAACTAGTGGGCCGGACTGGGAAAGAACAGCACGGACAGCCGCTTCGTCGTTGACACCAGGACGAATAGAGCTCAACCCATCTCCACCGGCACCTGTATAGCTTGACATGTCGCTATAAGATAGCGGACTCCCAGGTTCCACTTCTGACGTGCGTAACCCGGATCTTGGATCCTAGAATTGAAACACATCATAGATTACGAGGCGTCATGATCGATCGAACTGTAACAAAAAGTCAGCCGTTCCAGAAACGTCTAAGATATCACTATGAAGTGTAAACAACTTACAGACTGTTCAGACGGAAACCATCGCATACGTTAAAAAGTACCAAGAACGACGGGCAATGGGAAACAATGACAGTACAGAACTTACGATATATAATGAATCTTCTTCATTATCATCATAAGTCATGAGCTTGACCAAAGGTACTGTGGCTCGGGCCGCCGCTCAGTGAGAAAGTCGTGGTCGGTTAGTAATGTAACTGTCGAGAGAACGATAACTTCTGATACTTCCCGGTCGTTTATGCTGCGGAAGGGGTTGACTTGAGGGACCTCAGCCCGAGCCTCTGACTCAAAAGTCTGACCTGCGTGACAACAGGATATAGGGTTTTCTTGGCGGACCCTACCCGGAGCCAATGTCTCAAGAGTCTGACTCACTTGGCAGTGAGGGACTTGCCTAGCCCGAGGGCGCGGTGAATAAGACAATAATGCCTGATTCTGTTCACTGCTGCGCGCAGCGGATGTACTCGAAGCTACATCAGGCTTTTGAGAGATATCTGATGTTTTTCGACCGTATTGGATAATACGCCGGCGGTCACNTTTATGACCATTTTAGTGAGAGGACATCTTTAGTTTTCCTTACAACCGATCACCCGAACACTGCAACACAATGTACGGGATCGCATGCAATAACAGCAATATGAAGTGTTTAAGCATGACTCGGGAGTTATCGACTTCTGCACCTTTCGAAGAAGAAACGATGTGGAGCACTCCAATGTGTTACCAACGAAAACGGAAGAAAACGATGATCATAGATACTTCAGTGTGGAAAATTCCCTATATCCAGAAGATATCCGCTCATTGGCTACACCGTGGTGGATGATCGTGGTAAGCACATACGACTTTGGTCCACTCATCAAAATGTTTAACGAAGTCGCAGAATAAACACGATGCCCAACCTCTAACGCATATTTCACGATCGAGCAGCATGGACCAAATCTGCGTACAAAAGGGTTGGCGCAGCCGTAAAGAAGGCATACAACACCGCGAACTGGATCGGCGAAAATGCACAAAAAGCCTCCCAATGCATATAGATTTAAAAACAGTTGCGGAGACTTATGTTGAGGAGACCGAAAGAAGTGTTAGTAAAAGGAGTGGCATGTTTCAAGGTCTTATTTAAATTTGTGGGGCAGTCACAAAGCAGCCCAGGCGTGAACCTAACTTAGCAAACGCCAAACGTGTATCAGTGACTGCTGAACAAATCGCAACTGGGCCTCCTACAGTGTATGTACATATACGCCACGTGAGAACTGTTCGGTGCAACCTAACTATAGGCTCAAATAGATGGCTACGGGCAAAAGCACTTGGTTGAACACTACTGCTCATTGTAGGGTAACCAAATTCAGAACATGCAGTTGTTCGTATTCGCTTCGTATCACCATTTTCTTGACTGATTATGAATGTAGGACAGCCAGTCGAAAGATCAGTGACGAAGTTGTGAGCCGTTTATCGAACAGTACTGGCGATCAAACAGCCTGGACTACACCAGTGGCACAATTCAAACGGTTAATGGACAAACCTCGGCAGCTGCACAAGCTTACCGCGAACAGACCTGTTCGGTACATGATCCGGAAATGGATTTCTGTTGATTCTATAAACCCCATGAACATACGCCGTGAGACCCCTTCTACTTCCAAATATGAAGACCGTCGTGAAGTGAAGCGCAAACTTACATGAGGACTTCGTAAGAACCGTGAGCAGTACTCGGTTAAACTAGCCAGGAGGATGAAGCTTTTATCAGGAAATGATTCAGTGCTAATTCCCTTGACGTGTGATTGTAGACGTTATTGAAAACGAGTTAGACTGTGCGAAAATGTTGGACCACGAATTTATAGCCTCCTCGGTTATTTGGAAAATGAATGAAGAATCCTGAATAAGTCGACTGGTCTGGGTCAACGCGTTCAGCTGTGGGCAACGGAGACGTGATTAAATGACTGACGCTTTCAGTGTGGTTAGCGTACTGTCCAGCTGCCATACATCATACTTCACCGAATCATGGCAATTAGCGAAATGCAAACAAGAGACAAAAAGATTTTCGAAACAGTTGGTTCCCTTGAACAGTTTGAACAAAGCAGATAGAACACAAAAACTGGTAGATGCAAGCATTTCGTATTGACTCATTAGTACCAAATTTACGATAACACGGATGGGCTTTTTTTTATAGCAAACAAATTGAGGGGTGGATAATCAATAATCGGGTTAGGATAAATCATTAAGTCCAGGGAAGGGTCAAGTCCACGAACAGTTGTTTCTGAACACAGAGCTGGTGTGAGTCGACTAATTGCAACTGCTTCAGCAAACTCGGATTAGAATGACGCAACAGGATTCTGAATGCACAAGATGGATCGATAGCATGATCGGTGGTCAGAACGTGTCTAGCGACTGAGGTTTGCTGAAGCAGTTGCAATTAATCGACTCACACCAGCTCTCTGTTCAGAAACAACTGTTCGTGAACTTGACCCTTCCATGGACTTAATGATTTATTCTAACCTGCTTATTGATTATCCACCCCTCAATTCGTTTGCTACAAAAAAGCCCATCCATGTTATCGTAAATTTGGTACTGATGAGTCAACACGAAATGCTTGCATCTACCCGTTTTTGTGTTCTAACTGCTTTGTTCAAAAAGATTTTCGCCCATGGGGAGGAGGTGCGAATCAAATTTTCACCCTACGTTACATTTCAGAACGGCGACAAGTACCGCCGATCAACGACGGTTGCAGTTCACGACCACGAAGAAATGCTTACCTTGACTGATCGATGAGCGCTTGAATCCGTTCAGAGGCAGGAGCGAGCTGATTAGGCATGTAAACATATCGTCGGTACTCCAAAACACAAAACTAGAGTTTACACGGAACTGACAAACATATTCCAAGCCAAAATTGATGTCCGACAAGGTTGTTTCCTATCCTCGTTCTATTCCAATTACGTCATAAACCAAATAAACAGGAACTGTTGGCGGCGTTCATGTTATGCACTTGTATCTTTTCATCCGGCTACATTACTTATCACTCATCACGTTCCTTATTTTGCCTTGCAGCTATACAGCTTGTTTACAAGTTTTGGCAGCTCCCATTCTCTGTTGAACGTACGTTTTGAATCATCACAAGTTATTCACTTTATAAAATTGCTGATCGTATTTTGCGTCCTGATTGTTTCGACGCCCACCCTCATTAGCCCACCGCAAACGATCAGTGACTTCACTGGCGGAAGACAGTTGAGAACCCCTTCTGTTGCAAAATCGCTTGAAATGGACGCATTAGCCACTCTCGTTAACCATGTCAATTCACACGTACACAAACACAACGTGAGATGTGGCTCCTACAAAACCATGTGCACATTCCATAATCTCTATATTCAACCAAAGATAACATTTTTGATCGACATGTCCTATCCACTGCTAGGCTGAGTGAATTCTTTCAGAAACTCATAACGTTGGCCTCGGACCGTGATGTCCAAGCAGTTTCTGCTTATTCGTGATACATCCATTCGTGGTTTAAACTCTCATTCTATCAACGACTACTTGAATACAAATCTATGGACCTCAATTCAGCCTTCGATATAGCTAGAAAACTAGAAGCAGCTTAACAGCAATCACTCCTTTATAATCAATAACTCTCCTCCGTCGTATCGCCACAAGCTATTGAGTACCCTCAAGAGCTCATCCGAAAAGCATGACACCATGTGTACGGCAGCTATAGGCAACCTTTTAAAACAGAACAGTTTTTTGAGTTAGTCTCGTGGATTACGTCGGCATCAGTGAAAGCAATGTTCAGCTCGTGACGCTATTGGCAAATGCTGTGAAAAAAGCATTATGAACGGGAGTGTCAATCTCTCAAGACTATACATTCCGCAGCAATATAGGAATCTGTAATATCATCTATCACAGCTGTAGCGACTCCCGCGTGCTTGTCAGATGCTGTCGTTCAGAATTACATGAACCGTATGCGGTTACAGGCTCTCATTGACACAGGCAGTTCGGAAAGCTATACATCTCATTCTGCTGTTCGGGAACATGAATGGAAAATCCACTTTTCCTGCCAAAGGATCACTATGCCACCTACCAGCTTATCCAGTTTCACACTTGTTCACTGTTTCGTTTCTATTCGTTTCAAACTACTGTCATATAACTCTATCAAACTTTCACTTCCCGACAATCTGTGTACTGATGTGTTACTAGGACGACCTTCTTAAAAGACGAATGCTTCGAAATACCTTTTTCCGGCTCTGAGCCACCGTTTTCACTTTACTACATGTTTGCTATTTCTGTCACTCCGCCAATCCCGTTTCAACCCTTGCTGCCTGACTGTCAGCTAGTGGTCACCATAACCAGGTGTTACTGTTTACCCGATGAACTCTTTAGCAAGTCTGGAACTGAAAAATGTTGAACGCCAGGATTAGTGAACCTTTTGCTTCACCATGCAGAGCTCAAGTCATGGTGACGTCTAACGAACGGCGGAAGCGTCCCTCACCTACCGGTATATCGTTGAGGTAGTGTGTTATTTCTATCGGCTTTTGTCACCTGTGGCATTGGAAGGGTCAGCATCCAGTGACTGTGTGATATCCGTTCTGCCAGTATGGCATGATCAAAAGCATTATGTGAACAAACTTGCTGTGTTTGACCAGCAATAAACGGGACGCTCGCATGAGCGACAAGGTTGTTTACCTGGATCCGTGATGGTCTGCTGAGTCGGTAGACATTATCTGCTGGATTAAGAGCTTCATGCTTCTTCGCCTTGATGGTGAGTAACGCTGTCCGACATGGCGTATATATATATATAACTCGAAAGCAACGAACAGTATGGTATTCGGCTAAATGCAGTATCTACGCATCAAAGTACCGAACGAATCTGCGAAATTAATTTGTTGAGCGGTAACTGACACACGTTTGGCGTTTGCTAAGTTAGAATCACACCTGGGCTGCTTTGTGACTGCCCCACAAATTTAAATAAGACCTTGAAACATGCCACTCCTTTTACTAACACTTCTTTCGGTCTCCTCAACATAAGTCTCCGCAACTGTTTTTAAATCTATATGCATTGGGAGGCTTTTTGTGCATTTTCGCCGATCCAGTTCGCGGTGTTGTATGCCTTCTTTACGGCTGCGCCAACCCTTTTGTACGCAGATTTGGTCCATGCTGCTCGATCGTACCTGGGCTGCTTTGTGACTGCCCCACAAATTTAAATAAGACCTTGAAACATGCCACTCCTTTTACTAACACTTCTTTCGGTCTCCTCAACATAAGTCTCCGCAACTGTTTTTAAATCTATATGCATTGGGAGGCTTTTTGTGCATTTTCGCCGATCCAGTTCGCGGTGTTGTATGCCTTCTTTACGGCTGCGCCAACCCTTTTGTACGCAGATTTGGTCCATGCTGCTCGATCGTATGTGCTTACCACGATCATCCACCACGGTGTAGCCAATGAGCGGATATCTTCTGGATATAGGGTGGCGGGTTAGGAATAGCATCACATCGTTCGGATAATGACGGACGACTGTTGCAGCTGTGCATTGAGAATTAGCTATTTCTAGCTAGCACTAGTTTCAGACATCGTGCGTACCATTATTATACACAGCGCTGACCTTCTCCAAATCACGCCAGGTCTAAGAAGGACCATAGAGGCGTTAGTTATAGGTGACAGGGTTCCTTCCAGGAATGTCATTCATACTGGAGCACACACTTGGATTCAGATCATGCGTTAGGACGTTGCTGTTTTTTTTATTACTTTTGCTTGTCAACGACCCCACCAAAAGCAACCACTGGCTGTTGAGATACTGGCTGTATCGTCGGTAAAGTGTAAGTGTCAAACCAGCTTAGGGAGCTGCCTCAGAAGTTCTCACTCCGAAGATCCTAATGGCTGTGGGACCCAGATCTCACAGGCCATTCATGAAGAAGGTAAAGTAGCATGCGGCAGGGGAATACGAGTTGAAAAAACATTAGATCGCGGAGAAATGTCTGGAGTTGTTAGAAGCCAGACGTAACATTCCTCGTGGCAGTTCATTTACCAAATTTAGGAGAAATATCCATAGGAAACTGAAACGCATTGATAAGCAGATTGGGAATAACACAACGTTACGAGCAAGTTGTAATACTCTACGTTTCAACCATCTCGGGTGACCTTCCTCAGGAGTGTTGTAATCGAAATCACATTGTATGTATGAGGAAGGCCACCCGAGGTGGTTGAAACGCAGAGTATTACAACTTGCTCGTAACGCTGTGTTACTCCCAATCCGCTTATCAATAACATGTTAAACACGACGCCTAAACTATTCAACTTCATTCGTACTAAATTTGGTGCGGATATCTTAAAACTGAAACGTAGCCCAAAGACTGATCGTGAGGCTTGGTTAATAGGGAAAGCCGAGGAAATGGGGACCGCTTTTGCCTCAGGAAACATCGGTAAACTCTTCAAGCTTATCCATGCTACTGGTCCCCGGTGACCGTTCGCTAGTGAAGCTATCAGCGAGACAGATGACACACTCACCCATGTGTCCAGAATGTTGGAGCGGTGGGCGGAACACTTTGGGGGTCAATTTAGCCGGTCCCCTGCATCTACTGCATTGCTGTCGCAAACTTGTGGAGTAGCACTCTAGTCAGTGGATTTCGAACCACCCATTAAGACTGGGGTCCGCAATAACATTTTGGCCCACAAACCTAAGGTTGCTGGCACAGATGACCTCGTGCTAACACTTTTAAAAGGCGGGAAGGTGTTAGTGGAGGCCGTGACTCAGTTGTTTCAACTAGTGTGGACGACAGAGACCACCCCTCCGTGCTGGGTCACCTGATAACAGTGTCCACATTCGATAAGGGAATCAGGGACTCTTACGAAAACCATTGGGGAATTGGTTTGACTCCGGTCACTACTAGGGTTCTGGCATCCATTTTACCTTGTCGATTCACTGCTGCCCGGGGAAGCAAACACTAGGGGAGGTCAGGCAGGGTTCCGTCCCGGTTGGGGATGTATAGATTACATTTTACTCTTCGTCAAACTCTGGAGGAGCGTCATATGTGCCGCCGGCCAACAATTGCCGTATTTCTCAGCTATGTAGGTGGGTCCGATTCGATGGATCGATCTTCACTTTTAGAGCCGCTTGAACACAGATAAACCGACCAAGCGTGTCAACATACCGTCGGCGATTTACTCCCATACTTCAGCTCAGATTAGGGTTTACGGTGAACTGTCTGACAGTTTCAGCACCATGAGCAGCGTACGTCAAGGCTGTCCCCGCTCTCACAATTTTTGTTTAGTTTTGCCATAGACGAAATAATGGAGAACTGTCTGTGGTACCCACAAGATGCCGGCGTGGAACTGTTACCTGGCGATAGACTGATTAACTCCGATCATGCTGACGACAAGGTGTTTGGTAACTCTGAAACAGCATAGTGCCAGAAACTGTTTCGTGTTGTGCTAAACACTTGGGAATGCGCTTGGCAGCCTCAGAGTACGATATGCTTCTTCAACATTGCTGTGGTTACGTGGACTTAATGTCGGATAATGAATTCATGGAAATTCTTGACCGGTTTGTGTACCTGGGAAGCTGAGTCAGAGATGGTGGAGGTATAGGGAATGAAGTGGAAGCGCGTATCTCTGAAGCTAGGGCGGTGGTCGTTGATCTGGAGCACCTCTAGTGACAAAGGGGTATCTCTCTGAAGCTTAAGGGTCGCGCATATAAGACAACAGTGCATTACTTTACGGTAGCGAAATTTGGTCACTCAGAGTAGAAGACGTAAACCGTCTTCAGGTATTTACCCACCGATGTTTGCGTTCGACCGCTCGCAACGAGTTGCACCTGCGAGTAAGTAACGAAGAGGTTGGAAATAGGGTGTTCGGCACTGATTGTCGGACAAGCTTATTTGTTCAGTCTTTACATCAGCACAGACTTAGGTGATTAGGCCATGTATTAAGGGTGCCCTGGACCTTGACGTGGTATGACGGCTTGCGCATCTCCATGACCTTTTGGACTAAACTGGACGGTTTGATGACCACAACAACAGAGTTACTCATACCAGGCAGGCCAATAGGTAGAAGTCTGACAAACCAGTCTCCTGGTCCTTCAGGTTAGAGTTGGAAGATAGTTGGCATCTCTTCCCGAAAAACGCACCATGTCTGGTACACCGCCACCCACCCGCTGTCTTGCGGTGTAGGCTGTTGAGCTAATGGTCTTGGTTGAACCCTAACCTTTCTCCTATCTAGGTCTAGGCGTCTCGGCAGTATCTCAGCCCACACACAACCATGAATCCTCACAACACAAACACTTCCATACTGCATCAGCCATCTCGCAGTATAAACCGGGTCGCCCTATCTGCTGCATACAGCAGGGTGGATAGGCGAAAACATGCTACTGCTGACCCCTCCCCCACTGTC
>QNGE01001170.1:171356-186654 GCA_008508345.1 Paragonimus westermani
TATACAGGGTTTGCTTTTTCTTCATGGTTGTGTGGCAGTTAAGCGTTAGTGTGAACCACTGGTGTGCTGCTGTTTGTGGTGATGATCATATTGATGATTAAATTGGAAAGTGAAGTTTAAGAAGCCATGACTTGATTGTGTCACTAGAATGTGGGAAGTGTGTGTGGGGGGTAAAATCAGAGCTTGTATTTCTAAATCTACAGCTGATTCAAAATCCGGGATATTTTCAACAGAAAAAGACATCGCAAACTTGAGGACCGCATTTGAGACTGTAGTTAGAACAATACCACTTTATGGCTGCAAAATATGGTTACTAAAAGCGTAATCGTTTTTCATTTTCGATGTTTACCCCCAATTGCGAGCACAAAGTGACATCAGCCAGTAAGCAACCGGTCTTTTGACGGTAACCGACAACGATACTCATGCACAGGTTCCAGCAGCTCAGCAATACCCAGGTGGTGGTGTTTATTGTCACTAAAACGAGTATGGGCACTTTCCTTCTGACTGTCTCATCCCTCCCTTCTTTTTTTCAAACTAAAGATCGTTTCCGTGTCAATTGTATGCCAGTTAGTGAACGGTGTCATCCACTGGCGTATCGCTCTTAACGATGTCGACGACATTCTGGGCCACCCTTCATCGGAGAGGCGTGCAGTTGTAGAGCTCAATTTACTAAAAAGTAATGAAGATTAGGGTCTGAAGATCGTTTTAACAATCCTTTTAAGAAATGGTGATAGATTGTTGTTTGAAATGACCATACTCAGTTTTATGTTCGGAACTGAAGTGAGGCCTAGTAAACAGTACTCGTCGGCGGCCATTCTCATTTGCAAAAGCACACCAAAACACCATGACAACGACAGAAGTAATATCCGTGTGCACATCACAGCCAAGATATGACTCGTCATACGACGGTTTGGAAACAGATCAAACACGAGGACCGGTCAAACATGTCATTACTGCGAGACAGATGAAAGAACTGGCAGCACTATCTTTCGACTTTTTCCACTTTGGGGATCGATTGGAGGTACCAATTCCTCTATTCAAGTACGTGATAAATTACATGAAGTGTATTCAGAAGTTTTTGGAGCACAGAATGGATATTCAGCCAGTTAGTTAGCTGGCCTATATGGAGTACGCGGACGATAGTGCATCACCAGGTTCTGTGGATAACATGTGGACTGGGATGTAGATCAGAATGTGACCTGCGCACCATCAAGATACGGAGTATCTGTAGAGTTTATTGGATCCTGAATCTAACTGTTGTAAGCACGCTCGTTCAGTGGGCTCATCGCTTCACTCACCTGTCGTCCTTGTCGACAAAGACAACAAGAGCATTCGCAAATCTGTCCTTCTACGGTGGCACAGAGACGTCCGACGGTCCACCAAAAATGCTTATATAAACGCCCACCGTCTTGTTTTTCTAGTTATTTATTTCGCACACTTGCACTCTTGTTGATAATGTAAGTTTTTCAAAATGGCGGCCAAACTAAACGAGGTAGACAACAGGCGGCAGTTCCACTTAAGGATCGTACGGCACCGCATGTCTGTACGGGCCAAGGGATGACAAAGATTGTATCTCACCACCTGTCAACTGAAAGTCGCTCCATTCCTCGCATCACCAATTCTGATCGTAGGCTTGAACCGCATGGTCCGCAGTGTGGTTTATTGAACGACCTGAGTCTACTCAGATATGTGAACCGATCAAAATGGTTAAAAATGAAACACTACCATGAATATCCCTGGGAATCTCCAATAACCTGGAATGTAAGCACGATCAGTAATAAGCTTCATGGTTTCGGGGGGGAACGAGGCGGAACTGCAACTGAATACAGTGGAATGCAGAACAGTTTCAATAACTGACTAATTGAATTGTTGCAGTCGATGTATACTCACTGTACGTCAGTAGACTTACAGGTGACCACATATGAAAAAGAAACCAACATAACCACCCGAAATGTGGCGTCGACGTAGAATTCAACCGCACGGTTCATAAAGAGGCTTATTGGACGTTCACCGCGTCTCTTCGGAGACCATATGCACGATTCAAGACGGTTGTGAAGGGATTACTACCTTACCGCTGCCCCGCACCAACGACCCCTAAGCCCACATGCCCTGACCACGTGACTCGCCAAAATCTGTGGCGTCCGTGTGAACTGTTTGCACAAGTACACGCAATGAACATATGGTGTAAACTTAACGGGCAGTGTGGGTGGCTCCAGTCAGTTTGAGTGGAAATACATGCCATGAGAAAATTATGGACCAAATAAAAAAACGTACCACACTGCCACTGGGTTCGTCAATCGGAGCATTATGACTAGACGCCTCTGCCAGTGCCGAATTACTATCTGTGACATCAGCAGTTGACTGGTCGCCATCAAAAACATCTGATGAAGACACCCCAGAATGGTGCCTCCTCCGCCGAGAACCAACAGGACGCCCAACAGGCATTCCCAACGATGGCCGCGGGAAGTAAATTGAATTGATATGTCGAGCAATTCAAACAAAGACAATGCATATGTGTGGTATATGTTTACAGACATCTTACTGCGTTTTAATACGTATCTATCAGAATATGTGGGCTAATGAGCACACAAACGTTTGTGCATCCCTAAATATACCTCCAGGGCACGCGTCGTCGAGGCAAAGTGAAACATGTTGTTTTCCGTAATTTTTTGGCGAAATTCTCTACACCATTTTACTCACTAGGTTCAATGAGTGATGGACAGAAATAGAAAGCGATTGCTTTTGGTGGTTCTGTTCCTCCAGGCGGGGAATCTCCGTCAGAGGGATAGTTACATGCCGCAACGTTTTTTGGTTGAATCTGAGGGCCAGAATATATGGTAAATAAACGCATGCCTAATGTTATCGTACACGTAGGTTTAGAGATGTGTGAATATGTATACTTAGGTGTGATTTATTAGACGGGCGGACATATACATGTGGTTGTTTGCAAGAGGGTGTGCTTGGGCACGGACTGAGTGTTAAATTGGAGACCCAGACGAAGTTTGAACTCAGTCACTATCGTGGCACTCAAGACATGTCCTAACAGAGATTTCCAGGCTTTGCAGACCCTAATCGAGAGGGAACGTTGCCTAAGCTCAGGTCTGTTGTACTGACTTTCAGTTTCAAGGAATGCCCTCTGAGTGAGTTAGTATCCGCAGAAGTGAACTGGGATCTGCATGGATAATTAAGGGTCCTCAGAATCATGGATACCAATATTGGGTCACCTCTCTGTCTGCGGTATTCCAGAAAGAGGAGGTTTGACTCTTGAAGCCGTTCGAGGTAGAGTTTTGCCTTCGTCGCCGTCATCTGGACAATTTCCAAAATAAGTTGGTCCTGTTAGTGAAGAGACCAAACAAGGGTCCCTTGCTCAAGGTGAGGGCGAATATAGCCGCTGTACATGTTACGGAGACATGATCGTTCAAATTTTCCGGACACAAGCGTCAGAACCGCCAGTGTGCTATTAGCTTTCTTGGCACAGGCCACAGTATTAGGAGAACTCCGAAAGTTATGCACTACATCGGTTCCAAGGTCGTTTTCTCTGCCCGTGACATGCAGCGGCATTTCGCCGAATGCGTGAAGTAAACTCTGCTCATGTCTGATATGCACAACTTTGCACTGGTTGGTATTGAACTCGATGGAGTGTGATTTGGGCCGGTTGTAAAGGGGGCTAACATCCGCCCGTAGGACGCTCGCACTACAGCTGTTACGTACGACACGCCAGATTTCTGTATCATCGGCAAACGGCATCAATAGAGACGATACTTCAGATAGTAGATCCTTGATGGAGACAGGAAAAAGTAGTGGCCTCAAGATGGACTCCTAAGGGACTCCATTGGGGCCGAGTCTGGCAAAGAGTGCGGGGTGACCCACCCGCACACGACACGGACAGCTTGACAAGTGAGGCTCGAGCCGGCGGATAAGGTTGCCCCTAACACCGCAGCAAAAGAGCTTGTCGAGTGAAACGGAATGATCCGTTCGATCGAAAGCCTTGGCAGCAGTAGTCCACTGAACTACATTTGGCAGCAAATTCGTAGTTTATGAGCGGTCGCGGAGGAGGCCATGTTGCTCGCTGCATAGGAAGGCTTGTGTTAAGATATCTAGATGGCGAATAGTGGACTAACGCTCCAAGAACACAGGGTATGGGGGCGACCGGGAGATAGTTGGAGGGCTGCTTACGCTGCTCCTCTTTGAAGACGGGAGTGATATTCACCGATTTCCAGCTTTCGAGTGCCGTTCCTGTACCGAATGACCGCGCAAACAGGATGCTTAGTGGTACAGTCCCATGAGCAGGGACTAGTGAAGATACACAATCTGGCCCGGGAGGTGAATTAAATCGCTCGATGTTTCGGCAGCACGGTATCCTCTGTGCTTTCTACCCTGCAGATCTCTCCAGAAGTGTTGGCACTTCTTGCCGCGCAGAAGGTGAGCACACAGTTAGTAGACGCAGTGATGTAGAAGTCGGCCGGGACTTTATAAGCTTCCCCAGCTAGGCCGGCAAGCACTTGCGGACAGGCTAACTGGGTACACCACCATTGGCTTCACGACTTTTCTAGATAAATTTGTGTAAGCTTTTGGAATCGCTGACAAGGCGCTCGGTTAAGCTCTGCTTCAAATCTAGTCAATCTTTCCTGATTAGTTTGGTGCACTGGTTCTAAAGCCACGCAGAGAGGTGATGTTCATCTATGTCCCCTGATATTCTTAACCAACTACACGGTAGACGTTTAGCGTGGATCATCTTTAACTTGCGGGACAATACCTGCTGCTGTGGTTTTCGGCGGGTTTTGGAGAAGAGTGATGTTGGGCAATCTATGTCTCCGCCAATATAATTAGTGGGGTGGTTGCACACCTCCGCAACAGACAATGGTGGGTTAAACTGATCCCACGAAGCACTGTCTAGGAATACATTGAGTATGTCCACCGTAATCCTCCGGAAGTTCTTTTACGAAAAGTTTGCTTTGAAAGAAAGCTCAGTACTACAAGTAAAGTTGAAAGTTGCCACATCTACTACTAATCATACTTGCTGCAAGTTACATTTCGTTGAATTTCAAAAAACTCTTGTATGTGAGACCATCTGTCACTCAAATAGTGTTACGATGGTCGTTGTACACATTTGCTATTTCGCATTTTTTTTTCACCGTTACGTGCTTGCCATGGATTGTACATGCGGGATCATTTTCATCAGGTACTTGCTGCAAGCACTTTGAAAGTATATCTCGTTCTATTCAAAACCCGCATTTTCTCTGGTTGGGTGGACTGCATCAGGTACTACTGGTGCAACGCGCACATCCACTTTCATACTTTGTGCCGAAGCCAGTCACGCTTCAAAAAACACATCGCTGCTCGTGCTACCTACATGGACGCTGGGTACCTAACATACCCTGTCCTATAAGCGTAGTGGACGCAGCGATCAGCGAGTCAAATATTTTCATGTCACATTAACATAGCTTCGTTCTTCATTCGTCACCCTATTCAACACTGACACGCCTCCGGTTGTTATTTCAGACCACTACCAATGTGTTCGTCGAATATGAACCAGCTTTGTATACGCGTCAAGGCCGTCTGTGTGCCCCACACTTGTGCCAGGACTCAAGCTGCGTTCCGATTGGCCGCGCCTTTAAAGACCAACGACTTGTTCGACCAGGCAATTAAAAATGACGCTACCGCTTGCAAATCTGACAATACAATATGTACATTCACTGAGTCACGTGTTCTCTCTACCGTTGTTATTGCTGACTGAACCCGAATATAGACGCGACGACCTAGTTCACCACTCTTGCATGACATTTTTGGGAGCTCGCGTTCCAACGAGAAGTTTCGCGAATCAAATCCGTTTTACTGAAGTTGAGCGTTACATGTTAATCCAAAAATAGGATATCTGTTATCGCCAACTGAGGAAGTTGGTGCGTCTGGTCAGCGTTGACAGCACCGACCAGCGTTCACCGTTAACTTTATGATTTATATGCAGCAAAATTAGAAATCAGTGGTCTCCAGGGCTGTCGCCTTTTAGGCCAACGAGGTGTTGATCCGCGGTTGCTAACAGTAGTTAAGCAGCATCTGAAGCATTTACAAGCAACTCGAGCAAAAATCTTCGTCCCTAGGTCACATTTACCACTTCAATCGTCCGAAAGCATGTTTACAGGAAATCAGAAATCTCAACACCAAACGACCTGCATTAGTGTGTCACGGAGTAGTACAAAAAATATTATATGACGTTACTAGGAATGCGATCGCGAAGAGGCAGCAGGCACGTTGGATGTAAGCTAGTCGTTTTTCATATCTATTTATCGTTCGTATCAACCAACGTTCATCACCATTTGTTAAGCAATCCCTTGCTGATTCAAAAAGATGAACCGTGGCGGCCTAAAATCTTCATTCTTCCTCGACAGTTCTAGCGCGTTATGTGATGGTCTTGCTTGTTTTTCGGTCCGACTTTGAGTTTTTACCCATTTTCCTCATTCTCTCAGAAGTACAACAAACTGTGCATCAGTTACTAGCCAATTATTGCCTTATTTTTGCAACATCTTTCTCAGACTTGGTCTCACTCTTTGAACTCATCCATTTTTGTGTCCGAAGGATGGGCATCCGCTCTTCTACCAGCCTACCACATAACTTACAACTACTGGCTGAAGGAGTCAGATATGTCTACATCGATGCACCCCGTGGTTTACTCCTCCGGGTTTACACAGAATATATGGTATACAATTGGCACCATAGACGAAGTAACGCAAGCCGCTTGCGACAGGTCTTAAACACAGGCTTCCTATAGACTCGGGCAACGTAACCGGCTAGTCACAAAGCGGTACAGCGAGCGGGTGCGTCGATCAGCGGACAACGCCTAAGGAACTGATGTTTTCGATTATCTGACCTGCGATTAAAAACGACCGTGAGTAGGTTAGCTGAAGCTGGGAGAAGAGAATGGCGACATCTTCTCTGAGGGTGGAACCAGCACAAGGTACGGTCGAAAACGCTCACCGTACAAAGGCCTGACTTAGCTTTGAATACATCCCCAGCATCCAAAAGTGTTCAGAGTCAGACATTAATTTCTTATTGGCTGCACCCTTGGGCCAGGGAAACCTACCACTGCCGAGTGGGTTGGACTGCTGAGCCACTGGCTCCAAATAGGGTCCTCAAGTAACCATATGTTCTCTTTTCTCACAATTCAGAATTTTGCGTAAGATATTCGATGCGCGGTAGCGCAAAGCAACCTTCTTTCGCCTCACACATGAGTAGAGATATCAGGAATTTTTGTTCTCCCGGAAGTTACATCATTCACTCATTGCGTCTTTCTCCCATTTCATTCCCGATAATCTCTTTCCCTGTGTCCACGGGCTGCTCTCGATATTCGGGAGCGAGATAACTGATTAACACTGGCTCCTTCGATACTCGCAATTTCCGACACTTCGAGCAACGAGTTGCAAATGCCTTCTCATATCTGGGCTTGATGTATGCTGCTTATCAGGGAGGTGATTCTACAAGTCTAACTCCGGTACCCACTTGAGCTTGCATGCAGTTACCTGTTTATCCATGCGCTTCTCTCCCATGTAGTCTGGTGGAGTCGGAGCTTAATCTCTTCAACAAGCTGGAGTAAGAATAGCTCTAAGTTTCGGAGCAGTACGAAGTTTCTCCATTGCATTGAAGTGAGCATACACGTGTGGACTGTCAGACTCAACATATCGATTGGGGTCTGTAGATGAGAGTCCGAAAGGCTTTGTGTACCCACTGTATTTGCCCCTTCGTTTGCTCGGACATCATACGTTCGCGAATGCAAGATAAGTAATTTGTCTTCAAGCAAGAAGGGGGTTGGGAACGTCCTCCGGACAGCAATGGTTAGAAAACCACCCAGCTTGAATCAGGTGGAAGAATGTATCAAACACTAGACGCAAGTCGCAGCAACTACGAACAGCTGTTTTGAGTAGGTACGCTTCGGAGTGGCTGTGCAGTTAACACAATGCCAGATGTCTGTCGTTGATAAACCTTGTACACACCTGTCGGTTGATTCCACCTGTCGTTGAGTAGGATAGTGACTGTCAAGAACTTAAATGCTGACTAGCCAAAAGCTTGCACAAAATCCATGAGCGCCACATGGTCGAAGGCCCAATGGAGGTGAAATGGCAGAAGGACGCTTTTCCTGATCCGTGGTTGTACTGGCCGCCGACTGGCGCGCCGAATTAACTGGAGGGCTGGTTATTTGAGATGACAGACTAGACGGTCCCAACCAGATCCTATAAACGACGGGACTGCGTTTCAGACGGCCACCAGTCGGAGACAGAACAGGCCCTGGAGCCTAAATTGCTGATGCGTAGAAAGGCTCCTCGATCAGATTTTCTCTGTCTCTTTCTGGCGAGTGTTGGAAAAGGTTGACATCGGGGCTGGTGGAATTCTTTCGGAAGGTTTCAGGTAACTGAAGGGGCACTTCACAATTGGTACCCCTCAACAGTAACCCTCATATTCAGAAATATAACCCGAAGGCTATGTGGCAACCACAGAGCGATCGGTTCAGTTTCCCTTGAAAGCATGTTTATCCCATTGTTACCTTCTGACGGATCTTGACGCATCCGTACGGTTATAGGTGGCAGCCCCTCGTGGGTTTCACTTCCAAAAACGTGTTCCGGATCGGGTGCTCATGATGCTCTCTGAAGCACTTTTTAAGCAGCAAAGCTCCAGGAAAATATGTGAATCCGTTGTAATCGCTGTACTTCCATTCTACAAAAGGTTTGAGGGCTTGTGGACAACTGTCTCAAGCACGCACCATTTTAATGGTGTATGACAGCAACGTCTAATGTCCCTTTCTTGTTGAATTTTGCCATCGACAACGTACCGGGAAGTGTGCTTGGAGAATCAAGTGAGCTTCAAGGTGAACCTCATTCTGGCGCTAGGTTACCCAACATAGAGAATTTGGGTAGCACCACCTCATCTAGCCTTCCTCCGAAGACATGTTGGACACGGTGAATCACCGGCTAGTTTGTACGAAACGCGCTCCGCACCTTCAATGTGTGGAGTGCACCTTCATGACGGGGTTATTCTCACTTCAACCTCCTTTATTGCGGGCATATTACTTGAGATTGTGGACGCCCTCGCATACTTTGGTAGAGCATTCTCGTCAGCTCGTAGTGTTGTTGATGAGATATCGGTGAGGACACCAAGTGCATCTACCGTCCGAAGTATTGAGTAGGCGTTCCCCAGTCGCTGAAAAGACAGGTATACGTTCTTCCAACGAACGTTGAGTGACGCACGTATAACCAACGACGACAAACATCAAAACCAAACCAAGTCGCTGGAAACGTAATGCTATCGACAAAAATAATATAAGTAATTTCAGGAACAAATCTCCATTTGTTTGCGTTCGTGGAATAAAACACAATGTTTGGCCACAATAGGTCGTCAAGGGTCCAAAGGGCACATCAAGTACAAGCACAAACGACCAACAGGGAATGACGGATCGACCAAGTGAGATCAGATTGGTCTGATATGTGTCTAAATACCCGGTCTTCGGGCAGACCGATTAGTTGGTAACAGTTTAATAGCCGACCGTATTCACAGGGGGTAGGGAGGGTGAGACTGACAGATTACAATGGGTGTGTGTCAGGTGACTGAGATTCAATGACTAAGGGAGGCAGGCTGGAGGAATTAGTGCCTTTAGACATGTGTTGTGGGGATAACGAAAACAAGCGTGTACTTGGACGGGGTCACGAGGAAGGGCGCGGCAGGGTTAGTCGAAGGGAAATTTGACCTCCAAAATTGTCTTACAACGGGTATGTAATGCTCTTTTGTGTTGCGTTTTGCTCTATGGTTTTGAAAGGACGTCTGTTCTGTTCGAAGATTTCAACAGACCTGCTTCACTCCACCATTGTTGTTCCCGCTACTTGGCCTGTACCGAATGGAGTGGTCGCGTGAACAACATGACCGTTCGCCAGTGCTATTTTGAGAACTCTCGGGATGCACGATCAGTCATTTTACCAGTTACGCCGCACAGCCTTTGACGGTTGGATTTTTTGTTCCTCACACCAGCTGGGGGTTAACTGTAGCGGGCATCGGGTAGTGAGGCCAGTTCAGTAGAGTGGATCATTGTGGTGGTCAAGAAACAGCGGGAACTCTGTCTGTGACCTACCCAGCTAGGATCCTGGTGTTCATTCAAATCGCTGACTGGAAATGCTGTCGAAAATGACGATGCCCCGTGCTCAGTGGTACATCTGCATACACACCATTTCTGAATCATCTGTTCAGGCTTGTTTCATTAATTTTCCCACATTTTGTTGATTTTTCTCGTTCTTCTTCATCGCGTCTCGCTGTTAGGACGAGCGACTGCCAAAGCTACGATCATTTCCGTTCGTACACAAAGGCGTTGTGTTGATGACCATGATGATTTCGTTGGAAAATTGGAAAACTCAACTAGTTGGACTGGGGTGCGAAGGTGAAAGCTCGAACCCCCCGCATGCTATCGGCCTGTGTTATTTAATATCCTACAAGCATACGTTGTTCTAAATGACAATTCCTGTAAGCCGTGTGTAGCACTGTCTCTAGAAATTACAATCGATCGGAAAGGAATAAGACTATGGACCCAACCGTCTGAGGTAGGTAACAGTCTGAAGACTTTACAAAGTAAACCGCAGAAGGTAAACTGAAGACCCCAGGGGCAACTTTTTTTCAGTGACTGATAAACCCACAAGAAAAGGAATTGCTACCTAGGGAGGGTCCGAGGTCGGCACTCGGACAGTCTCGTGTTGTTATGTCTTCGACTGTCGCCAGCCGTTGAGTGAAAGTGAGCTGAACATGTGAACTTGGTGCCCGTTCCGTGCTGTTTTAACACAGGTTTATACAACTCGCGTTTAAAAGATTCGATACTGTCTATTTCAAGCATGTGGCTATGAAGAATCGTTTAACTGTTAACATTCATATAATGTGAACTGAAAAGTGAGGGCCGATCTGTCAAAGGAACAAAATGGGTAACAAACATGAGCGAAAAATCGGGAGATGAACGCCAAGGAAAAATAGGGCGCACGAAACAATGGAAAAGTCGGAAAACTGGTTGATTTGTGAGAGAGAGATGTTCCCGGAAAGAAACCAGCGACTTGATGAACATCGAGAAGGATCCAGAACAGGTGACACTGAAATGGCCGCCGGCGAACTGCTCCCCTCGAAACCACTTTGAAAAACGGGACCGCTAGCCGCAGAGTAGGAGGAACAATGCCATGTACTCTTACGGTCAGCGGTAACAAAAAGTTGTTCCCCCATCCCCTTGGACCAGCGAATGAACGGAACTGGGAAGAAACAGCTTGTGTGTCCGTATTTCAGTGGGGATATCACAAGTCCCAGTGCTACTGCAGTTCAGAACAGGATAGTCCATCCAAATTGTGGAAAACTCAAACTCCAGTATAATTGCGGTTTGTAAATCTTTCATGTAGTGGCGGATTGTTCTTGCAGCTGGGGAAGCNCCATCCCCTTGGACCAGCGAATGAACGGAACTGGGAAGAAACAGCTTGTGTGTCCGTATTTCAGTGGGGATATCACAAGTCCCAGTGCTACTGCAGTTCAGAACAGGATAGTCCATCCAAATTGGGGAAAACTCAAACTCCAGTATAATTGCGGTTTGTAAATCTTTCATGTAGTGGCGGATTGTTCTTGCAGCTGGGGAAGCAGAAATGTCATCATGTGAGAAGAATGTGGTGTAACAAACAAGCGTAATGTTTAGTCGATGCTACTCAGCTTGCATCCAGAAAGGTACAATGGCTCCAGAGATTAGTGACTGCCTGCAAAAAGTTGGCTGAAGCGGCATTGAGGTGATATGCAGTCAAGGGCCGACTGCACATTGTCGGTTGATGACATTCAGAACAAAGCGGATGAAACTTCAGGATAGGTGGATGGGTAGCACGGTTTCTTTTAGTCTATGTGCATGCGTTGAATAATAGGAACGTCGCAAAAAGTTCGCATGATCTGGAAGCTGTCTGCAACAACTAAAATCCTAAACACACTGGAGGAATTCTGGAGGGGCTCTCGGCTGACAAAGAGGCCGGCACGCACGGACGCAGGCCGGTTACCCCAGACCATTGATGGACATAGTTACCAAATGACCAGTTGAGCTATTCGACTAACACTTCACGGAGGTTCAACCCACAGATGGCTGAATTACGGAAGGCTCATGCATTTTGGAGGTAGAGAAAACAAACCTCAAATTGGCCATATAAAAAAGGTTGAAAATAATGTTACAAAACTGTGGAACACCTAATTGTAAACGAGTTCTCCCATTGACGTTGGAAGCCCATTGCGGAGAGAAAGCAGTACACAACGAGAACAACCATTGCATTAGTGAACAAAAACGATTAACTAAACATCGAAAGGATATTGCCACCTTAGGTAATTTCGGTGAAGTAGTTGAAATCATGTCACATACTTTTTTTGAACCGGGCATCTACCGGTTCTTCGAGTCACGCCCAGTTTACTCGCAAGGCCTGCCAACAAGCTGAATCCATAATAGTCGCGTCTGTAGGGCAGTGAACGTTCGTAAATTCTGGACCCGAAAAGTAGCCGATACAGATCCGAAGGGGTAAACAGTGGTAAGGGCGAGTTTCTTATTAACAAGGTGCTTAGATACAAGAAAATTATTAAAGCTAAATAGAAGCAAATTGCAACATAACTCAATACTGAATCCAGTGGGTTTACAAGTTCCCAAACCAACTATTCACGCAGATACGATTAAATACAACGGTCACCTAGTGGTAAAGAGATAAAGCACAAGTGGAACCAAAGTACACAGGTGGAAAGTGGAAGTGAACGAGCTGCGCGAGAGCAGGCCTCGACAAGTAAGCGATATCATACTTTAAGAAGTGGTGAATTGCTGCGCGCGTAATTCGACCGGTAGCACGTGCCGTTGCAAGGAGGACTGGCAATCGCTACCAGGAAGATTTCGAATGTGAAAAAAATGAACGACCAACGTAGAAAGAACAAGTAAGGACAAGCAACGTGGTCACCTAGTTTTCACCAAACATGACGGTCGTCGAATACTCGACGCAGGCAACCGCCTGAACAGTCGCGATGAGTAGAGTAGTTGCTGGCGCTACATGTGAAGATTATAACTTTTGGAGGTTGCAGGTGGAGAATAAGCAGCATCGATAACCATGAACGATGTTCTGAGTGATGAATCTTACACATTTGCTACTATCGTTCATTGTTTGAGTCTGGAGTGCGTTTGTCTTTGAACGTAGGGTTTAATTTTGCTCATACCATGATATAACGGTATGAGTGAAACTTATCGCCTGACGGCTGGTGTGAAGCGCTGTGCATGCAGATGAGATAGAAAATGAATTGGTGCAAACATTGACAAAAGCTGTTCGGTAATAAATCGGACGTTCACCAAAACATTCTATTGGAGTGGAACTCGGGCATCCCCACCAACAGTGGTTTCTCAGTGCGCGGGGTGCATCTTGGTCATGTTGCAGCAGGTTGCAGAAGGAGCCACGCCGCTGCAACATTTATGTTGAGTTCTCCGTCGAAGCTCACTTGTGGTGAACCCCTCGCGTTTGGCTGTAGAACCCACTTGAATCAAGAAAGCGCAGACACACCATCGGAATCGAATGTCCGTTGGTGCAGCTCCAGATGGCCCGGGACATCAGAGCTACGCACCATTGAAAGTGACCCATTGTTGGTGTACCAAAATTCGCCAACGCCTCACGACAGCACTACAAAGCACCGGCGTGGATCCCGTGTGTAAAAGGAAACAAACGGGAATTGTTAAGGCATTCAGAGTATGAGTGATAAACAAACCCTGACCTCGCCTTGTTGTTCCCGCTTAATAAATTCAACGTACGTTGTATCGTAAACAAGATAGGTGGACTGCAATAGATGTTACCACCACTCATAATATATAACAAGCATATTTCTTTACCGTGTTGACAAGTTACAGGTAAAACCCTCATTTCAGATCAGGCCTATCAGCTTGTGTGAAATTTTGTTGTCCCATTCTGTACCAAGACGCCATCCCCAAAGTACTATCGTGTGCAACTGTCGGGATCGCCTGGGTACCAGGCAGTCTGGTTTATGTGTACAGCTAGCGGAAGCTTGAAGTTTGAAGCGCCGGGTGATAAATGATTTTTAGCGCATAACTTCGCAAAGTTAAAAGCTCAAGTTTCAGCGGATGATCATCTTGCGGGGGACTAATCAAAAGCGAATGCAGACAGCCATCCGTGCATAGTTAGTGTTATAACTCAATCATACTGCACACGAACGCGAATAACTGCTACGAACAACGAAGCATATCTCAGTAACGGTTTACGTTATCCAATTTTTGATAGCGGAATCGAATTCTACGGGTCAGGTTCACCCTGGCCCCAACAGTTAGCAACCGGATTTAGTAAAGAAAGCCAGCACTTCGAGCCGATTGAACACTAAAATCCGAGGAATAATCCTTGTGCATTGCAGGTAGAAGGTGGTCCTTCATCATGTCGCATACCGTCAATCATAAGCCCGAAAAATTGTGAAACTGATTAGCCCCACACCCACACCTATGTGCCAACAGCCATGTCAAAACCCTGAGAGATACCTCAGCAAAATCCACTAAACGGTTCGTACTCACTCAGAGTAGGAAGCATATAAATGGACTACTGACAAGAAGGTGTGTGTAGACGTCGCGTTGTAGAAGGAACTTGCTGAGTAAAACAAGATCTTCATTGTCCACCGCGCACGTTCCCACGTGCCTGCGTCTCTGAGGCGGAATCCCAGCCCCATACTCAACCACAGTTACCACTTAAGCGTCGCGTGCACTTCCACCTGGTTCTGTGTGTGTGTGTCGGCAAAGCCTTCTGTTACGGGTTTTTGCTTGCCATTTCCAGCCCAACTTCGTTAGACGATGAATCGCCCGGTCATTCTCATTGTCCGCAATCCACCTGTTGCGTGGCTTGGCCATACCTCAAAGCCGCGTGATGGTGCTCTACCGAACATTCGGACAGTCACGTGTCTGACTTGTCTATCCATCAAAGGGAATCATCCTCATTATTTCAATCCAGCATGTTTCCCAAAAATTTTTCAGTGTTTTGACATGGCTGTTGGCACATAGGTGTGGGTGTGGGGCTAATCAGTTTCACAATTTTTCGGGCTTATGATTGACGGTATGCGACATGATGAAGGACCACCTTCTACCTGCAATGCACAAGGATTATTCCTCGGATTTTAGTGTTCAATCGGCTCGAAGTGCTGGCTTTCTTTACTAAATCCGGTTGCTAACTGTTGGGGCCAGGGTGAACCTGACCCGTAGAATTCGATTCCGCTATCAAAAATTGGATAACGTAAACCGTTACTGAGATATGCT
>QNGE01001171.1:0-11810 GCA_008508345.1 Paragonimus westermani
GTATGCTCGACCTGATATCTGCTGCTCAACAGCTTTAGGAGAAATGCCTGGAATGGTACCAGCTCATGAATGCTCCCTTCGTAGATTTCACCAGGGACTTCGATTCTGTGAACCGCAAGGCGTTGTGGACGATGCTTGTTAAGTTTGAATGTCCGACTAAGTTAGTCAATATGATTGGATTGTTGTCTGTGGACATGGGGGCGTAAGTACAATGGTGTGGATCGATCTCCGTTGATTTTGACATTGTCACCGACGTGAAACGAGGTTTGTTCTACCCCCACACCTAGTTAGTTCATATCTGACTGTTATGCTAACAGTAGCTTTTTAGGACTGGTGAGGATGGCGTTGGAGTTTAGTGCCGATCTGACGAGCGTCTACTAAATATTCAACACTTCGGTGTCTCAGCCCGGTTACATACCTCACGATGCGCATGCTTCTGCACGCAGGTGATAGCGAATTGTTGGTACACAGTGAAGAAGAACTGCAACGCCTGTTGACGGCCTTCGCGGCCGCAGCATTTAAGTTTGATTTGAACGTTAACTTGGGTAAGACGTTAACCCTTCTACTGCCTTCTACGATTGGAGGTGCTGCTTCTGCATCTTCACTCCAAATCCGCGTCAATGAGGACGCTGTCGATAGCTGCACGAATTTTCGCCACTTGGGTAGCAATGTATCCATCGATCTGTCCGTGGACCGCGAGTTGAGAGCTCGTGTGTCGAATGCCAGTGCTGCTTTCGGACGTCTTGAAAGACGTGTCTGGAATGACCACGGCCTGAAGCTGAGTGCTAAGCTGTATGTCCACTGCTCACTAGTGTTGTCTATACTGCTGTATGGCAGTGATACGTGGACATTTCATCAGCGCGACGTGCGCCACCTGAGCCGCATTTTTATGTGCAGTGTCTGAGGTGCACGTTGTTTGTTCGGTAGTCGGGCATGGTTCCGGACATTGAGTTACTACGAAGAGCATACATGGACGGAGTGGAATCCGGGTTGATGCTGAATCAGTTTTGTTGACTAGGTCACGTCCGTAGAATGGACAATGACTGTATCTCGAAGCAGCTGCTGTGTGGGTAACTGAGATGAGTTGAACGAGATCCTGGTTTTCAAAATCTGAGATGCCAGGATGTTGTTCGGGTAAGTTGGTTACTTCGTAACGTTGATTGTGTATGTTGGGATGACTTGGTCTTGAACCGGATGATCTGTAGGAATACGGTCCGAACTGGCGCATGAAAGTTAGTTGTGCGGCCCAGATTGGAAGCGCGTTGTACACATGGGACTCATGGGTGCCATAGATCTTGGTGATATGACTATTTGGCATTGCGAAATGTACGACGAATGTGCTGGCCACCTCGGGTTAGCAGGTCATCAGCCTACCCAGCAGAATCTTGGTGAAGAGAGAACGTTTACGGTCCGCTCGATTGAGCTGTGTCAGTTATGTCCACTTTTTATTGTTCGCTTTGACGGACGAACACAGTCGTCGTCCCGTTTTTTTTTTAGAAATATTTGTCTGTGGCCTTCTCTCCTCAACTTTCTTCTGTTTTTTTCACGTGCTGTCTATCGAATTTTCCTTCTGTCCCCCCCCCCCGAAGTGGAACTTTGTTTTCTCACATTATCCTCTCAAGAGGGCGTTAAAACATAATATTAAGCTGAACTACTCAATGCATTATATTTTCGTCACTATCTCCTTCAGAATAGATCTTACCATCTGAGTCTCTCTCTCTGTCTCCATTTTCTGAGTGATGGGAATCTCATCTTCGAGCTAGCATATGAATTAGGAAAACAACATTAACCAACTGGACCACAACGGTCTCATTCACAATTCTGCCAGTCTCATTCGTTCGTATGTGAGTTGAACTACAAGTGGTGCAGCGTAAACCACTCTTGGTGACGGTTAAATTCGGGCGTCCGACAGGCTAGTCATAAATGGATGCCACCAACCATGATAATTCAGTCGTATCTACTGTAAGGTCATTGACAAAGTGGTTACCTACGGAAAGCGTGGCAGGAGTTCAAGTCCTGATTGTGACAAGTTCATGTACCTAAAATGAAACCTAACCAGAGCGGCTATTTCTTTTGGTGATTTTTTCGAAATCAGCTTGGTGAAATATCTATCGGAATGGAAACGCTGCAATCATTTTTAAGTAACGTTCGATTGCTGCGTAAAACTTCCCTAAATAAAAAAAGCAGTAAAAGTGTTTAAAAAATGTTTGTTTTCAATTATTGGAACGATATCAACGGTAGCTGAGATGTGAGTCCACTTTTTGTTAAATTCTTTCCTAATGCCGTATACTAAATTATGGAAACCGTGCGTGTACATGTCAATTACTTAATGTAATTATTATCTTGATCTAATTACCTTCCACAGCTGTTAGTCAAACTTTCACCTTTACCTACATCACCTGTACTAGGATAAAAATGAGGAACAACATTTTGCCTGTTTCGGTCCAACTTGTAATATTTCTTAGGGTATTAAGTAGACAAAACTCAAGTTAAATTCTTAATTTGAGTTTTGAATATTTTTGTTGTTAAGTTTACCTTACAAGTGATTAGATTCCATGTCTAATTCCAGGTTTTGGGCAGATTTCGACATGTTACATATATACTAGTGTTTTTTCAGGTATGCTGCTTTACTTCTCTGATGGCATAGAGAAATTAGCTAGTTTGACCAACACTATTAAGCCTATAGGGTCACCAGCTGAGTTCGGACAAGCATGTACAAAATTTCGGGTTGTAAATTGACGGATATCTTAAATGTGTAGAATGTTCCCGTTAGTACTGGATTTATTAGGCCGATATTTCTCATCAGAATTACTGGGGGTGTCTCGGCAGAAGTAAGCCACGTCTATGAAAATTGTATCAACACATAAATTGACACTATTTTGTGGCTGCTACAAGATTCACCGTCTTTGGATAGTCCTGCCCGACTACTTGATAGAATTGTTTGACCTCGCTGTATGTGAGTAGTTGGTGGCGGTTCGAAACGTGGCGTTGTAGAGCACCAGCAGCTGAAATTAAATATCCTTAATGAGTATCAGAGAATTTTAGTTTATAAAAATTCGATCTTGTTTACAAAAGATCGCAGCTGCCGCATCCCGTTACATTTTTAGCTGGTCTATTTCGAAAGAAAGCATTGTACTTGAGTTTCGCTTTTTTAAATTCTGGTTAGTAGTGCATATCCTTGACGCGATTGGGATTTGTACACCCACCACTATTTCGTAAGATGTGTACACCATTGCATCAATGACCGCACGTTGGATACGACTGAAAAATCTGTTGGAGTACGTCGGCTGCGAGCAAGTATGATAAGTGTTTAATTTATACAGTTACCACTAGAATCAACCTGATGTTCTCTGTAGGATGTTGTGACTCGTGCAATTCAGAATGTGGCTGTTTGTTCAAAAATGCCTGGCAGACGGAGTCACTCTTGATTGAAAGCCGTTAAGTGTTCACCACTTCTAAGCTTTATAAGGTACAGTAACGTAGGCAATAATATGCTGAGTGGTTTAACCTAATCGGATGCTCACGAGAGTTTCTGTGCAAGACTGATTAGCCGAAACGATCTATTTCCTCATAGGTGGTAAGGGGAAGTACACAATAGTCTACACCTGATTATATTCGCAATCGCGGGCACTTTTCAACTAAACTAGTGAGGATTCGATCACATCACGTCATTCTCTTGTCGCGTTTCTAACAACATGCGTTTACTCCCCCGTATGGATTCCAGAGGCGGCTTTCAATAAACACTCGACATTTTAGAACAAGTCGAACGTTACGCCATCTAGAGTTACACAAAACGTGGTGCCAGAACGTTTCTGTCTCCAAAGAGCAATATTATTCAAAACCAGCTGACTCTCCTTTGCCCGATTTTGCTGTGTATTCAGCAAACCACTTTGGCGACCTACACGGAAACTCAAGTGTACCTGCGCAAAGTTGCGGTGAGTGAACAATGTGTGGGTATACTTATTTTGTCTGGCTCACGACGGCGTAGTGGTGTCAGGTGTTCCCGTCCATCTTTTGGTCCAAAAGCGCAGACATCAGTGTGGTTAATCCGTCCCGGTTTTATTGAGACGTAACTCATTACACATCTGTTCTCACCAGTAGTCGGGTAATCTTATGTGCCAAAATGGATAAACTTCTGTGGCTTTTCGACAAAAGTACATTAATTTATCGCACACTCATGAAGGCGAGGTCACTAGTTGAACTACACAGGTTATATCCTCTCACAAAACATTCGAGTATTCTAATACCTACGGAATGATCAAGGCCTGCGTTCTGATTCGCGGTCATCCAGTCGGGCTCAACCGTGAATGTTGAACTGCCAGACGAGGTCCTTAAATGCAATACAAATATCGTTGTGGTCTTAAGCATCCAGCTATGGCTGTTAAACGAAGAAGACTACTATTATACCTTAGTGTTCCTCTTACGCACACTTTAGCCATACAGTTCAACAGCAAACCAGATAACTCCATTCTAGCTCGGTAGTAGCCACAGCATTCTCTACTTGGTCTCAGTTAGCTCGAGATCATGAATGCACACACAACTCTAAAACTGTAGTGCCTTAGAGATGAACCTGCAAGTTTGTGGTACACGATGTGTTTACTGATACAACGTCTTGTATGATGGGGCCAGTCCTCGGTGTGTTGGATACTGAGAAGAGTGACATTGATTACAGCCAGGTAATCAATAAACATGGCCTCCCAGCCAGCTGGTTTGTGTCTACCGTTGGTCAGTTACCAACAAGGTAATGTAATCAAAAACGCCCATGGCACTCAGTTAGTTCAATGAATTAACTAATCTTGTAATTAGCCGGCGCTCTATAATCACCCTTTGCATAAGCCAATTTTTATTCACCAGAAGGTTAATATTCACATTACGCTTTTCCAATTACAATACGGTTCTAGTGACTCGAACTGAATAACGGAATAAGAGGGTACAGCGATACATGATTGAGCAGATATTGACTTAAAGAGAATCTGTAATGTGATATTGATATACGTGTGGTTAAGTTATTGCACGTAGAGCAAATTATCGGTTATTCCAGAGAATACCATTAGAAACACGTCAGGTGAAAAGTATATATACTCAACACAGTTGTGAAGTTTCAACGTGAATTTACAAGTAGAACAGTAGCGTCGTCCATACCAATTTTGTTTGCAAATCCCTCCAAAAATTCAGTCAGGTCTCATCTACAAGTTTTCTGAAATAAATCCCAGACAAGTAATAAACGATGTTACGAGAAAGTGACCGGATGTCTGCAAGCTGTCACATGTGCAAATAACAGTTGGTTTTTGTTGCACACGAGGGTTATAGACGGATTGGGGTTAAGTGGAATGACAGTGGATGTGACAGCATTTCCTGAACAGAAATTTATCGTTTTGCAATAAGAAGCATATAAGCGATAAAATCAAACGAAATTCTATTGTAAAAACTGCCATATTTGGAAACGTGCTCGACCGATCTTAACTGGTTGGTCAATAAATACAGAGCAAATCTCATGATAACGACACAACCGGCTTGAGGGACGAAGTGCGATCGATGGCCAAGGGGCTGTAAGCAACGCTCCGAGACACATAACACAAACACTAGAGTTTTATCAGTTACACAAAATCGATTAAGACAGAAGGTTTAGTAAAGACATCAGCACCATGGATGGTTCTGTAAGTGTTAGATATAACTTGCACCATGTAATGTTGGTTAGATTGGAGTAAGTTTGATGCTTCTGACGTTTTCGTTACTGAGTACAACTTCTACCAGGACAACAACAGCAGTGCGACATATTAGTAGGGAAATAATTTAGTCGTGAATCTTCAAACGGTTAGTTTTTATTGGTTACCAGTTAGCTGATGTTGGTTGTTGTTTATTTGTATACCGATGATTATGCTGTCACTCGCGAATATGACTGAAAAACATGAGTGATATGTCACCTTTCGTTTGTGCCTGGCCCGATCCATACCTCACTGCAATCCTCATTCCAGCATGTGGTTCGGCCTATCAAAACGGACGACACGGTGGTACCGTTACTGTAATTGATACACGCCAAGTGTGTGTTGATCGCCTGACCTCTGCATATATTTGGTGGAGAACCAAAAACCTTCGTGGTCGATTTGTTGATCTTCGTGCAATGCTTGCAAAGCTGCAGTTGAGTCAAATCCAAGTTGTTCAAAGTGTTACGGCTTCTGAGAGAAACCTGCATGTCGCTGTTATCTTCAGCTTTCTGATTGACAGACCGGCTTATTCAGCCCGGCACAACTGAAGTTGAGACAGTTACCTTCATCCGACTGCATTGTAAGGAAGTGTCTAAGCAAATGAGTGTAGGGACTTTCCTGTGACTGAGATGCACCTTTTCAGTAGGGTTTTCCAACCAAGTTTTTATATATTCACTTTTGGCAACAGTGTCATAGAAATGGTCATCTGTTTATCAACTGACTGGTTATGCAGCATTTGTCTTACGACTGCCAGTTTTCTGTTCACAATTGATAGGATTGGTGCAAAGATCTGCGTGGTGATGTTGAAATTACCTCATGTTTGATACACAGGTTGTGCTCAATCTGACTCGAGTTATCAGGCGGGGCGAGTTGGTTTGTGCTGCATCATGCTATCTAATGTTTGTGAAAGGTTTAATATCGTCTG
This sequence comes from Paragonimus westermani, assembly GCA_008508345.1. Classification (NCBI taxonomy): domain Eukaryota; kingdom Metazoa; phylum Platyhelminthes; class Trematoda; order Plagiorchiida; family Troglotrematidae; genus Paragonimus; species Paragonimus westermani. The sequence goes on from QNGE01001171.1 coordinate 6,631, forward strand.
AGTGATCGAACATGTAGCTATTTAACATCATATATTGAGATGTAAACCGAATAAACAGAGAGCACATGAAGTTGTCAAATATGGAGGAAAATGCGGGACCGGTTACAACCCCTACCCAAATGATAACAGAGTTGAACAACCTGCGACTAGACAACAAAAGGCACTTCAGTGAATCAACAATATGGCAGCTAGCAATCAGAGCAGACTAGGATAAGTAAACGTTGACAACAGTTACGTTGCGAGATATTGTGCCATCTTGCAGTTTGGTAGAAAATACCTCGAAAAGTAACTGGACTGCTAAATGTCTGGCCACAGTCGACGAGGCAGATGTGCTAATCTACACACAATGTGACGATGATGCCGATGCACAAAAGCGGCATGCCGTATTTGTCACCGGTTGGAATCCAACTGAAATGCGGATTTTTCATAGCTTTACCTCTTCCAAATTAAACAAAATAGTTTTTTGTCGTTTCTACACGGGTATGCTGTAAAAATGCGGAGGAACTACCGCACGTTCGGAAACCTTCAAGTGGAAGAGTGCCAACCATATCTGAAATCAGCGTTTCAAAAGATGAGAAAACGATAGCGTAATAATGGGACTGAGCTGTTTCGCAACTCACTTGTAATGTGGGAAATTTTTGTTCATTCAGGCAAACATATCACATTAAACCGATGAGTTGGTTCACTTAACAGAATGGGCATGAGCTCAAGATCACTAACCTAGGAAAATCTTAGCGGAAACCGATAACGGGGCCGTTGTAAACGTTATTGCACTCCGAGAAACACTGCCCTGCAGTTTTAAATTTGTGTCCACAGGAAGTAAAACCGCGTGAACTAGGTGGGCGAGAATTCTAACAGTGGAGCATAGCAAACGACGCTTGAATTGAAGTTTGCCGTTAGGTCTCTTGCTGGGCAGCCGGTGATCCGAAAATATATTCTTGAAAAACTCAAAGAACCAGATGTGTAAGCACTCCGATAGAATTTGGGATTGACTTTGTTGGGAATCGGAGTCGTTCTTCTTCAACATTAGTAATTTCACAACTGACAATACTATCGTTAATTAAATCGGTAATCGAACGACCGAACGGTTCGACCTGTTTAAAAACTTTCGGCGGCAGTCCTAGTCGTTCGATTTTGTGAAGAATTAGTAGCCGAATCTGACTGAACATTAGTGAACGCTTCAGCAGGTTGGAGAATTCAACCTTTAAACATACATAAATAGCGGTAAGGATGACGGTATGCGACACCACAGACATTTGCATGTGGTCCAAATAATACTTTGAATTGCAGGAGATACCACAAATTTTCCTCGGGGCTTCTCGCATCTGTCACGAGTATTCTGAATGTAATGATGAATTTCGGTTGACTTCGTTCGGAACAACAACCCGACTTATCGCGAACCTACTTAGGTTTGATATACTGATGGCTATCAGTACTGAATCACCTACTGTTCCCTCTTTGAGACTGTCTAGGATATGGCAAGAACTACAACTATACACAAAAATTACCTTCACTGGTCTTGTGTGAATGAACAAAGTGATAAGAGTATGCAGAAGAGCGTTAGGGCTTTGCCACTCACATTCAGACCGCATCCAGTTTTGCCTGGTACAGGATCTGTTAGCTTCTTGGACGATACGGCTTTTCGGTTCATTTTCGAACTATGTGCTATGTTGTCATCCGGAGATATTTCGTTGACTGTAATCACTTTCGCGGTATGCAACTCCTCCCTTGCCTCCTGCGGCTCCTCTTCCTTGACGTCTGCAGTTCGCCTGTGAGTTGCTTCTGGCAGAAGACAGAATAAAACAGAAACTGAATCAAGTTCGGAGAATAAGAATGGCTGCTAGTAGTAGTAGGGTAAAAACATGATGAGTGGCACTTTTAATCAGCTGGTAGGAAAGATATTTGGGCTATGACGTTTGTTCCCAGTCAACCACATTACCAACACCCGAACAGAAATCCGGTGTCGTCGATCGCGAAACACCCAATCGCAACAGGCCACATGGCTGACCCCGTCACTTCATTCATGGTTCTATTGCGCAATCGCAACTCTATATTTTTGGCGTTCTCTGAGGCATTTTTGATCAAGCGTCACGCACCGGCCATTTGTTGGTAAAAGGTGCTAACCCAACCAATTTCGTTATCGTGGCAGTGAATCCTGATGTGATGTTTGTTCATATCATTGTTTTGACGCTACGCGCTTAACCTTTATAACCGAATGTTCTATGTAACCGATTGATGAGAATAAACGAAATGTTTGCATCTCGCAATCTTGCCGTCTTGATGAACAAAGATTGTAAACGTGAGGACAACAAGCACGAGTTGAGCTGTAGCACGAATTGTTACCGAACATGGAGGAAATTTGTGGCGCCTAGTAAAAAACCTGACCAAACTGTGAATACCATTTTCGGTTGTTCTGAAAACCTACAGGGAATGATTTACAAACTTTTACCTCATGTTCTGCTATTGGTAATACTAGGTGTCGTCTGTCAGTCTGTTTACAGGTACCCGAATCTGTTCTGTTGATTTCTAACCATAGGAAAATCACGTTACAGTATTTGTGTCTACTACTAATGACGCCGCTTAACAACATAAAGTTAAGAGAACCAGAGCATCACCAATACACCGGTTACAAAACCACAGCCTACGTCTATCCTGCTGCTGCAAGTATACGTGTGGTCGCACTGTGAACAATCTAGGGAAGGCAAGCCCATAATCATTTGTTTATGTCGAGGACAGTGTTCCCGAATGGCTGGATCGAACAAATAGAAATGTCAGGTGTGTAGAGAGAGGTTGCTGCACCATACGCACTGACATAAGGAGCGAATCATAGTATCTAAAAAAACACGGGGTAAAAGGTTGACACAATCTTCAAGATTTTCTGGAGCAACCAAAAACAATCGTCAGTTCCTCCAGGTTTTTGCTATAAAGCGCCACGTTTCTTTCTCTAATTTCAGTAATAATTTGTGCGGACGCCAAGCTTACCACGGTGATCATCCTCCTCACGTTTAGTACTTCCGTGTCTTTCCCTTTTCGCCTCTGAGCCATACTTTCAGGTCGGCGAAACCCCAATCAATAAGTTATATCTGTGAAAATTCTAAGTTCGATCAACCGCCCACCAAGGAGTGTAACCCCAAGTAATCGTAACCATATTTCCCCTGTTTGTGAAGCTGAATTCATCAAGACGGTCTTCCCTGAGGAAAACCCTGCGCACAGATCAGGCCATCTTACAGCCTTCGACGTAGCCCACTATCAAGCAAGGCCACTGAAAGCGTTCTTCAATTTACCATTTATTATTCAAAAAATTACCCCCAAACCTAACCGTTTTTGGGTTAATATTTGTGTCTGAGGCTTCCATCCCACTGACGCCATCTGAGCTCCTTCTGTCTTCCAACTGTTCGACCGTAAAAAGTTACTTCCGTTAGATTCTGTTCAGTCGTTTGGCCCTCTTATTCCTTTCTAGCGGGAGGCACTTTAGCCTCCTACAACAAAGTGTAACACCCGAGGTGTCATCCATTTTCCATAGTGTGCTGGCAACCATTTAAATGTCTAAGACTTTTGTTCACAAATTTCATGCCCATCTGATAACATTAACCGGTGTCCACGGTTCATCCATGAGTTCAAGCAATAATCTACGTTCAGTTTATGAATCAGTTAAATCTTTCTTTGGAGATTTTACACTTTTTCCAAAGGGGGTTTCCGACTAGAGTGCTGAATTTTGGATGAACATTCCCTTTTGATTTTGGATTCGCTCCAAACCAATTTGGCCGCCATTTAGACTACCAGGAATATGAAGAAGACAACATAATGTCGGCTGCCTCAAGAAACACGGTGGCAATGGGACAGGAACATTTTCAGGATGGTATGCACAAAATCGGTTTGGCTGTGATCTAGACGAAGACCGAATCGCCTACATCACATCAGCTGAAGAAACGAGTGTCGCGGCTTTCGACAACCGAATACCGAAAGTAAATAGAATCAATACCTTATTTTCTCTACGACAACATTCGAGGTCCTAGGCATGCGGTTCAATAGGAGGAGTTGCTTGGCAGCATCTGCAACTGCAGATCCACCAAAAAGACCACTCGGGATGACGTCACTCTGGCTATGTCCGCGGTAAAGAGGTGGACTGTTAAAGGCTCATCTGCTGTTAGTATTCATTCGTCGGCCATATCTCAGCGCCGTCCACGAAACACGCCTGAATGTTTGGATATAACAGACAATATGAACATTGAGATGATGAACATACAAAAATGGGTTGCTGCTGCTTGAAGAAAAGTCCCACAGTTTCATTTACTTCGAAATTAGGTCAGGCGGATTCAAGATGTTCTCATTCATATTCTTGTTCTTTCATTGGTCACAGATATTGTGCCGGAATAATTTGCCTTCAAGACTTCCATTTTTACGAAAGGCACAACTCAGCTCTCCATCCCAGTTATTTTATCGCCTTGCTACTGCACCGATGTCAGAAATCGAAACGATTGTTAACACAAAGAACAAGACACTTAGTTTGCTTGTGGCTCCATATAACACACGATGGTATTTATTTACGACGGTCCCCGACGATGGCTACTGCACACAACTGGCTGCAAAGCGCCGTCCGGATCTTTTCCTGCCTATACTGTAAACCGACACAAACTGGACCCGGTATTTCGCCCACAAAAACCCGTTGCTCACGTGGACGCAAGGCAAAACATCAGCTATGAAAATTTGTTCACTATGTCCAAATCACCCTTTTTTAAACACTGTGGTGCATGCAGGTAATAGAATACTATAGATGCATTAGTAACATTCATACATTGAGAAATAAGAATCCTTCAACGATACCACAACCTCTCTCTCCTCACGGTTCACGCATTTCTTAAACACATCGTCCTCATATTCGTAGACCATGTAACATTCTCAAGTTGACCATTACTCACAGTTGATCGCAGCGTTCGCATTCAGATAGACTTTCCAGCCAGCCTCTTTCGAAAAGAAGCACTAGACCCGAGTTTCGCTCTCATTGGAGCTCATCAGTAGTGCATATCCTTGCCACGGCCGGGATTTGAACTCCGGACATTCCAATCATGAGGCAACCGTGTTAACCACTGCGCCATTGACCTCACATTAGGCGCGACCGAATCATCAAATGTGAGTGATGGTCAACTTGAAAATAAACCAAATCCCCTGGTTGCCCGATC